>JAQJVL010006992.1:0-26015 GCA_035578905.1 Stictocephala bisonia | reverse complement strand
ACACAATAATAAATGTAATGATTGAAAAGTTTTTTTACATTAACTATACCAGCGCGTTTTTAAATTTACTGAAACCACTATTTTTAACTCAATTTTCGAGCGAAAACAGTAATAATTACTATAAAAATTATGTCGTGAAAATATCACAATTTTACTGCATAACATAACGCTTGGACGAGGTGATGAGTTATATAAAAACAATTATATGCTTGCGGTAAACAATTTTACATACTTCTTAAGTATATAAAATAACATGTTATTGCTTCAATTTAAATGTTAAACACACATATCACCATAATGTTCCTGCTGTGTCCCGAACCAGCCCAGTTTAGGAGGAATGCAATCTGGCAAATTCCTCACACGGCCATCCCTTGACTGCAAAAAGTCCCATATTAATATGTACCTCCATTATCAAAAAGTCTTATACTCACAAGGTATCTTCCATAAAGAATAATGTGAATTATAAATGTCTACTATAGTAAATTGTTTTAATCAATGCAATGGACGTGATTCCTTTGCAAAACTTGTGGATGTGTTTAAATCAAAGATAAGTGAACAATGTTAAGCAACAACTGTAATGATAACATCATTGCGAAAGTTCTGCAAGAGTCCCATCTCATTGGTGCGCCCATTTTACTGTTTGTCATTAACAGCTGACGACTGCTGGCGTTACACAAGCCAGCTAAATGACACCGTTTGCAACAGACTTCAACAACAAACTTGCAAATTTGATTTGAGTAACTCGTGAAAGGATGTAACCACCATATATTTGCATATCCACAATTTTAACAAATAATAAGTTTAAAAATTTGTAAATGTGTTGGTAAAGAATTTTGTTCACTCCCGAATATTTACAACAATGACGTAAATGCACAGCATATGTTAAACGTTCTGTAGGAAATTCAGTACGGTTTATGCACAAAACTAAAAAACACAAATAACTATATAAATTACTAAAATTCGTACTTTTTCCAACAATCGACATATTTTGCATTGTACGATTCGGAATGAAGAACTGGTGTGCATAAAAATATTCAAAGGTAAAATATATTAATTACGATTCAACACCAGCAAAGAGTTCATAATATAAGCAACAAACACTTTTATTATTTACCACATTAAGTAATAAAAACTATTGAAAAAGGAGAACACACTATCAGTACGAAAAACTAAGTATAGTAAAAAACCTCTTCATAATATTTTACACAAAGCAAATATCTTGAAAAAGTAGTAAAAGTAACACGGGTTCTTCATCCCACCCACCTCCCACCAATGAAACTTACTTATAGTGAAATACATGTATTAAATCTCACTTTAAAGACAAGAAACAGCTGAAACGGCGTTGGGTTTGATGTGAAAGTGGCAATTTCCTGTCTGCGATGATTTTGTATAAAACTAATTACGAATTTGCAATGCAATTCCAACGCACAAGAAGGAAAGAAGATTGGGTTTCGCGTCAATGAACTAGCTCCAGTTTTGGATTACAGTTAACTAAGTAAGTATTGCCTTGTCACTATATCGAGATTGAGTCCACTCATGTTATAAACAAACCATTAAAACTCGTCATTAAAACCTTAAGAGGGCTCTAAAGGGAAAGAAAATATAGAAGTCATGCGACACTGGCGATAGAAGTTGGAACTACGTCCAGTTTAATCCGCCGGACGAAGTGCAATATAGTCCCAAGAATCATTTCCTGTATAGTAGGTTTTCGTAGTATTTTCAACCGGAAACCCCAATTACCCCTTCCTCCCGTCTGCCGTCTCCTAAGGTGGCTACACGCCCGACCTTCTCTGTCTGACTTCTGAATGTATGTTGAGCCGAAAGGCCAATTCTTTTCAACAATTGTCAATTTTCCAGTCAGTACCGGTTTTGCTGCTGTATTTTATTTCTTAACATTTTTTTATGTCATTTTGTTTTTATAAAAAATAGTAATATTTTACTATAGTTTTTATTTACAAAAAAAAAAAAACAAAGTAATATTTGTTTAGAAAAGTAGACTTTTTACAGCGAAATCAATTTATTCACTGATCAAATAGGGGGGTCTACTAAAATATTGAATTTCTACTTGAAACGTTTTCCAAAATCATAATTCTTGTTCAAATCTTGTTATTCTCAACACGGTTAAAATTTAACATAGTTAGGCATAGGGCTTACCATACTTATATTCTACTAATTACCTCAAAACTACAGTAATTTAAAAAAATAATTGCATTGTTAATACTACACAGAACATAGTTTACTGAAGTACAACTTAGAACATAGTTAACTGAAGTACAACTTATAATAATACAACAAACATATTGAAAATAAAGTAACCCCTAAATATTTTCTTAAACACCATATAAATAACAGTGACAGGGGATATAGTAACTCAGCAGCCATATAATTAGTTCCTATGTGTAGGTTTGTTATAGTTAATTTTGTAGTAGTTAATTAATTCCTAATATTGGAATAGTTAATTACAAAAATAATATAAAAATGCATAACAAATAAAAATAAATAACAACTGTGTACAACAATTTTACAAGCCAAACTAATTTACTAAAAACTAGACGAGCTGGTTGAAAACATGTAATTAATTGAATAGATATAGGTATGATACATGAACGTAGTACATCTTCGTAAAAATGTGGCAAACATATTAAAAACTTTTTTTATAAATGTTCACAAATTACCAATAAAACATTTTATTACTTTGACATTTTTATAGCCAAGTCCATTACGATGACTACCCAAGTTAGGTCAGTGTGACTGCCACAAGTTGATCACGAGCTCCCAAATTAGGTCAGTGGATACTCAAGTAATTGAACATGCATTAAATTAATACAAAACCAAACCGATCAGAACATCTTATTTCAGCAATATAATAATAGTTGAACAATTTTACTTCAATACACAAGTAACATAAAAAATGCAAATTTCATACAGTATAATAGGGTCTACTTATACTGTATTGATAAAAATAAGTGCAATATGTAGGCTACGAATGTTTAAGGTGATCGATTTCGGTAAACTTAAGCTTACCTTAATCGATCACCGTTATATTTGTTCAGTTTATATTAATATTGTATTAAATTCATCTACCAACACATACTATGCTAATTAAGAAAACTTTTTTAAATTGGTATTTTATTAATTCTCTTCGCATTGCACAATGTTTAAATATCACTTATGTCAAGTTTTACCGTCCTAAGTCTTCTCATTGGCTGTTCAACGGAATACATCGGGAGTGGTACGAGGTTCCCAAACACTACCTCGCCCCATGACTTCAAGTCACAAAAGGATTGCCGCTCCGCCCCGCCCGTCCCCCGGCTGTCATATTTTTCTGTCCTTATTACCGTTTAGGTAAAATATTTGCTTCAAAGTTACCTTCTTATAAAATTACAAATAAATGACCTAGCATTTTTTCTACCACAACATTAATGAACTATAATAAATTAATAGCTACGACTTAACATTACTGTACTTATATTTTTAAAATAAAACAAAGGCCAATAGTGACAGTGACTTATTATAGAATTACTTATTGCTTTGGTCAAGCCGGAATTATTGAATTAATATTTTAATTGTATGCATTCGTTAATGTAGTTTAAATAATTTATTTCATAAAAATGTTGTATATAGAGATTATTAAAGTATTTTTAATGACATAATAAATATTGTGCACTGTCATTACGAATAAAAATGTTATGCTTTACTTTGTTAGTTAGATTATATCAGGAACCACATGGGAACGGCACATTTTAATTTAAATGAAATAAGCCATCAAAAGTAATTAGACTAACTCTAAGTGAGTAAATCAGTCTGTAAAATAATACTGATATCAGTCGTCGTAGGCCTACATTGCATCCATCGATGTTAAATTAAATGAAGGAAGGTTTTTATGAATGAAGTAGTAAAATCCATCCGCGACTAAGAAGTTCGAGGTTTCGCCACTTGGATCTCACGAATCACCGCATATTTTGGCAATAAATTAACATGCAGGCATTTGCGCGGTCCAACATTGCGGCTACAGATTTAAAGATATCGATCTGAAATCAAAACTAAATTGAAACCAGATACATTTCTGACTAAAATCGCTTTTTAAAATTTCGATAACAGCTCTAGTTTTATTTTGGCACTAGTTTGAATATTGGGTAACTTCAATAACCTATAAAATCGAAATGAAGGAGAATTCGAAAATTCTAAAAAGCGATTTGAGTCAAAAATGTCTTTATCTTTAAATAGATGTTTCATTTATAATTTTACGACAGTAAATAAGGGCAGTATCTTGGACCGCGCAAAGCGGTTTTTACGCTTCTCAGCGCGGGGGTTTAGAGCCCTCTTAAGAGTGTTCAGAGGATGTCGGCCGTGTTGGTTTCAATCTCATAAGAACATGTTATTTGCGAATCTATATTTTTTCGTTATTTATTGACTAAAAGGTGTCTTTTTAAACGTTATCTTATTGCGCATTGGGTTTGCTTTTGATATTATGAATACATACTTTTAGTTTTGAAAAATATGTGAAAATAAAACTTTAAAGTAAATATTTTTTATAATTTTGTCTGTAAAAATAATTAGGAATCCTCAATGCTATTCCAACGGGCAATTTCATTCTTAATCAAATTCAGTTTTTTTGGGGAAAAATGCATGTAAAAATAACGAAAGATTGCTAAGTGTTGTTCTTCATATATATATATATATATACGCGTATATATATAACTGTTAAATTTGGACACACGTGATCGTATGTTCGGTTCAAAAATAACATTGTTCTTATAGGATTAAAACCAAAATGGTCGACAGACTCTTGTTGCCACTCACAATAAACGATTGTTAATTCATTACGTTGTTGTTGTTACATTACAATGTAATTTGTTAATATTAAATTGTTAAAACTATATTAGTTTTTCGTACTGATAGTGTGGTTCTCCTTTTCAATAGTTTTATTACTTAATGTGGTAAATAATAAAAGTGTTTGTTGCTTATATTATGAACTCTTTGCTGGTGTTGAATCGTATTACATTGTAATAATTGTTACATTACAATGTAATTGTTCTAACGGTACAATTACATTACGTAACTGCCAATATAAATTTTGGCTTACTTATGATAGACCTTGCGATTGGTTCAGTCTAAGAACAAGGAGCCCTAATTCCGTCTCTTTGTAAAAACATTTGTTCCAAATAAAGACGTGTTCTGTTATGGTATAATCATTAATTAAACATATCAAGCAATATGGAGGAATGCCACTAATTTACTATTAGTTGGTGGGTTAACTTAAGTGGTACAGAATTTCTGGAAACATGTGCAGCTGGAATTACTGGAAACATGTGTTTAAAAAAAATATTGCAATTTTTTGTAAACACACACTTTGTGACGGTTTAGGGTCTAGGGTAGTCTGGAACCAAGTTTCACGCGTAGAAACAACCAACAACTATTATAACTTTGTTTTTGAAATTTGTTAATGATGGAGTATGAGATGAGGGAGACAAAGGTAGTTGGACATTTGCCATCATTACGTGAAAAATAGCAATCACGACGTTTCGATTTGGTAAAACTTAAACCTTTTTCAAGTGCTAAAAACTAAATTACATCTACACAAACATGTTATAAAACTACGTTCTTAAACTAATAAACTTATCTACTTTAATAATTATCTACATTTTAAACCTAGATCCTAGAATGGAGTACAACAAAATGAACTTCTACTAAATATAAAAAATATTAACAGGGTTAAATTAAAGGTTAAAGGTTAAAGGTTCAGGTACCATATATTTATGATTAGTTAATGTAATCTTATTTCAGTCTGATTTGAATATTAATTATTGTGTTTTAAATTTTTCGTTGATATCGTGACTTTGACAGCGCCTATTTGGCTATATTAATTTAACCCTGTTAAAATTTTTTATATTTAGTAGAAGTTCATTTTGTTGTACTCCATTCTAGGATCATAGGTTAAAATGTAGATAATTATTAAAGTAGATAAGTTTATTAGTTTAAGAACGTAGTTTTATAACATGTTTGTGTAGATGTAATTTAGTTTTTAGCACTTGAAAAAGGTTTGGGTTTTACCAAATCGAAACGTCGTGATTGTTATTTTTCACGTAATGATGGCAAATGTCCAACTACCTTTGTCTCCCTCAACTATTATAATACTCGTAATAGCCAGAGGGTGTCCTGGAACAAATTTATTTATTTATTTAAATCACTGAAGAGTGTGAGAAACGAATTTTCACTTTGTGATTAGTAAAATTAAGTTTTATAGGAATAAAAATAAATATTTATCATAATGTTGAATTGTTTAGTTAAGTGTTCACACTAATTTACCTTTATTAAAAACGTATTATTATCGGTTTAGTATGTATTTAATTCCTAATAATTTTATATGAGCACTTACATTCATTACTTGTTTAGAGGTGTATTTAAGATTAAATATTAAAATAGCTTAATAGAATCAACAATCAAAACGGCAGACCTCTAATGTACTTCGAGCTATTAAACGAATCAGTTTCAGCACAGTTCATATATCGACTCAACTAGCGAATTTAATTATTTTTCTAAATTAGTTGTAATTGATTCGATCATTCGATTACCATTTTTCAATCGAAGATTAGTTCATGTTATATACCCAACACGACGACGTGTTCCATTCTGTCCGGCTGGAAGTTGCGAAGCTGTCACATGAGTATGTATCCTTCCGGAATATCGGCTCAAACTTGAAACGCAACAAAGCCAACGATATTACTCATAGTTGAACGCTCACAAACGATGTCGCTCTTTTGTGTATTCCTTTGACACAATATCCCTCCTAAGTGCTTTGTTTCCCCGGCCTCCCGCTTGAGCGCTCCCACCCTTCTCGACAAATTCGTTCATCCACCCGTGTCGCAACCCTCTTCTTCCATCTTCTCATTGATAGAGTACTTCCGTTTCTTAACTTGTTTGAAGTTCCTATACATGTCCCTTTTATGACAAAAGTTTAAAAACTCATAAAAAATAAACCTTTTAATCACAGTCAAGGTTTACAATAAGAATGTCAAAGTGCGTAGTTAATATTTGTATCAGTATACATTTAATAACAAACAGCTTGAGTTACTTTTTCAGAACATTTTTTTTTTTTTTTATTTCCTCTGTACTAAACCAGGATCAATGCGCTAAAATAAATTATATTTTTTTAGCATTCTTTATTTCATATGTAAGAACTCCTCACGGAACTGCACTCCACCCGGGAAAATCACTGAGTACTTCCTGTCACTTGTAACGAATACGGTCACCAATAGGCGTCAACTGTTCAGTACCAGCTGAAAACCGCTCTCTGCCTTACTTAACAGAAGACACAGGCCTCACAGCGACGTTGGTTCATGTCAGATGTCACTTTACTGAGTTGACTTATTGGTGGCAGAAGGGAAAGAACTCGGCCCGGCTTTATAATATCAACCTGCTACTAATCCATTACAACTGACGTCAACTTAAAACATTATTTAACATTTAATTAAAAATATAATTGACCAACAACAGGAATTATAAAATCTGTTTCAACAAATTCCCCAACATAACCTGACAGTTTAGCAGACATCGTTACTTGTGACTGTGGTGGCACTACCCTTGCGTTGTCACTTGAGAGCTCTCTTTCTCTCGCCAGTTCATTACCTATTGTTCCCGGTCTTCCGCTTCCGTAACACGACCCCTCTTTCCGCTACCAACGTGCATTGAAACGGAGGTGTTCTTTAATCTTGCACAAAATCAAGCAAAACAATTTATGAGCTAGATTTTCAAAATAAAAACGACAAAGCGGTAGTGGTTTATAAAGCATTTTGTTTAACAAATTATCAAAAAGCAAAACATTATACCATTATTGTTATTATGGACAGGTGTTAAGATTAAAACTGTAATATTTTCGCTCAGTTTTAATGGTAACCGTTAAAATTAAAATCATTCACAACACGTAGTTGAGGCAAAGTTGTTAAATGAACAGAAATAAAAAACTAATTTAAGAAAATCTCAAACATTCCAATAAAATATTTTATTACGTGAGGCCTTTCGCCTACAATGTAGGCATCGTCAGACATCAACATAAAAATTCATAAAAAAACATAGAATTTTTATGTTGATGTCTGACGATGCCTACATTGTAGGCGAAAGGCCTCACGTAATAAAATATTTTATTGGAACGTTTGAGATTTTCTTAAATTAGTTACATTTCTCCAATAAAGAACTCAAAGAAGAAATGGAGAAATAAAAAACTTAAGTGAGAATACGAAATGAACACGAATGATTTTGGATAAGTATACGAGTTACAACTAAGAAAAAGTAAGTGATAAAATGACAATTGCAAATAGACCTCTTGTAAACAAGCTAAATTCAATAACAAATCGCAGAGTCAGTAGAATCGTTTACTAGCTACGGTCGATTACTGATATTTTTCTAGTAAGTAGACTTATTATTGAGTACAATAAACTATGAATCATGTTGACAAGTTTGTGAGTTAGTAGATATGAGAGTAGCTAGAAGCGATCCGTTGAGTAAGTAAGTTTACTCGTTACTTATGTTCCAGCAATTACCACTTATCAGTTTGGCATAGTTGGCACTATGACTAAAAGCTAGTTACTTGCCTTTCATCGATTAGAAACTTTTCCTGAAAAAAGGTAACCTCTATATTCTCCTCAATCCTTTTGTGGTGGATAAACCAAAATACATTCAGTACAAACGCTGCAGCTAATTTTATCAGACACCATAACAATACAGCTATTTAGCCATATTAAGACATCTTTCTGCTTGCCCCTTAAAATTATAAGCACCCTTAAAAGTGTTTCATCTATTGAAAGGTTATTAGAAGAAAAAGTGAATACGGCTCACCTGCATGAGCTGATGAAGCACTAGTTATATAGTGTATGCATGAGGGTAATTGGTAAAAAGGAATTTCGAACTTCCAAGGTTGATTTTCAAAAAATCAATTTCTAGCTTACAAGGGCTAGTTATTGATTTAAAAGTTGAAGGTCAATGCCTAGCTTACAAGGCGTTATCGATGTATCGAGGAGTATTGATGTAAAAGATGAAGGTCAATTCCTAGCATACAAGGGACTATCGATGTATCGAGGAGTATCGGTGTAAAATATGAAGGTTAATCCCAACATCACAAGGTGCTATCGATGTATCGAGGAGTATTGATGTAAAAGATGAAGGTCAATCCCTACCTCACAAGGGGCTATCGATGTATCGAGGAGTATTGATGTAAAAGATGAAGGTCAATCCCTACCTCACAAGGGGCTATCGATGTATCGAGGAGTATTGATGTAAAAGATGAAGGTCAATCCCTACCTCACAAGGTGTTTTCGATTTATTGAGGAGTATTGATGTAAAAGATGAAGGTCAATCCCAACCTCACAAGGTGCTATCGATGTATCGAGGAGTATTGATGTAAAAGATGAAGGTCAATCCCTACCTCACAAGGTGTTTTCGATATATTGAGGAGTATTGATGTAAAAGATAAAGGTCAATCCCTACCTCACAAGGGGCTATCGATGTATCGAAGAATATCGGTATCGGAGATAAAGGTCAATCCCTACCTCACAAGGTGCTATCGATGTATCGAGGAGTATTGATGTAAAAGATGAAGGTCAATCGCTACCTCACAAGGGGCTATCGATGTATCGAAGAATATCGGTGTCGAAGATAAAGGTCAATCCCTACCTCATAATGTGCTATCGATGTATCGATGAGTATTGATGTAAAATTTTAAGGTCAATCTCTACCTCACAAGGTGCTATCGATGTATCGAGGAGTATTGATGTAAAAGATGAAGGTCAATCGCTACCTCACAAGGGGCTATCGATGTATCGAAGAATATCGGTGTCGAAGATGAAGGTCAATCCCTACCTCACAAGGTGCTATCGATGTATCGAGAAGAATTGATGTGAAAGAATTGATGTGTCAATCGCTACCTCACAAGGGGCTATCGATGTATCGAAGAATATCGGTGTCGAAGATAAAGGTCAATCCCTACCTTATAATGTGCTATCAATGTATCGATGAGTATCGGTGTAAAAGTTGAAGGTCAATCTCTACTTCATAATGTGCTATCGATGTATCGAGGGGTATCGTTGTAAAAGTTTAAGGTCAATCCCTACCTCACAAGGTGTTTTCGATTTATCGAGGAGTATTGATGTAAAAGATTAAGGTCAATTCTAGATTACAATGGCTGGTATGGATTTAAAAGATGAATGTAATTCCTAGCTTACAAGGACTGGGTATTGATGCCAAAGATGAAGGATACGACTACCTCATGTCAACACGGTGTAACCAAGACATCTGGGAATCATAATTTTATTTGTTAGAGATCTTGGTAGATTTTTTGATAATCCTTGACCGTCTTGGCTAAACCAATTTAACTTAAAACCAATAACCATTTTTCAGAACAATAGGCAATATATTTAAGCATTGTTGCACCCGGCTTTGCCAGGATCAGTAATCCCGTATACGTTCGTGGCATAAATCTGAGCCCGCTAAGTGTTAGGACTGGTACACGGGGCTTAGGGAAATGTTGTACTCGGGACTGGCAAAGGCTTAACTCTCCCCCATTCCTCTGAATAATAACTGACTAAGTAGGCACCGAATTGTATACGACGCCAAGTAGTGTTAAAAATGTAATATATCGTAATGAAACTAATTATTGAACGAACTACATTAAGTAAAAGTAGTCATGCGATCATTTTCAAAAAGCTCTTCTTGTTGGAATATACATAAAAAATTTGAAAGTAAATTCCAATAAATTAATGTTGAATTGTTTTTATTAACTAATTTAACTTATTTTTAACTATTAAAAATAGTTATTGGAATTTTTAAGAGCATTTATTTTCAAATCGTTAAAAGTTAACAATGGGAGTTCCATTAATACTAAAAGTTTCGAATAAATGTCTCCCACCTTTGCCATTTACAATTGGTACAAGATCCATTCCCTAGTATAACAAATACTAGGCTTAGAGTTTGTGTACTTTGTACTTTTTGAAATGAAAGTTTATTTTTTATGATACACGAATACTCATGAACTTACCAAATATATTGCACTTATTAATAATAAAATACCCGTCCTTCGTTAACTATTTATTAATGGTTATTTTTATAGTTTGTTTAAAGTATTTTGCTATCGATGAAATATTTACAAATATCTTACAACTTATGCAGTTGCTTGGCATTCACGCTGTTATCATTTAAGCCTTATCTAGGAGGAAGAAAAAAATTAAACTTAACTTGTGTGGCCTGTATACGCTGTCAATCGGCACCAATTTGGAAGTCAAGGTAAAAATAACATTATTGTTTTTTTACACCATCGATAATACTACCACTAGTTTATTGGTCTTAGTGTGGTCTCTTTAAAGATACACGATGCAATTAATTTCCGGTGTTTATAAGAAACATACAGAATGGCAATGATAACAGAACTTAAACAAATATTAAATGTCGAAAATAATTTAAAATGTTTTGGATGTGCCGCGTTCTGCTTATTA
Source organism: Stictocephala bisonia (assembly GCA_035578905.1). Classification (NCBI taxonomy): domain Eukaryota; kingdom Metazoa; phylum Arthropoda; class Insecta; order Hemiptera; family Membracidae; genus Stictocephala; species Stictocephala bisonia. The sequence continues at coordinate 14,532 of JAQJVL010006992.1, read as the reverse complement.
TCAGGCGATGGACAGTCTGTTTCCGACAACAATGGAGCACACCCGCCCACCCATACACGCACAGTGTATTCACTGTATAGTCATTTCTCAATTACTACTCAGTCCGTCGTAGTAATACTACACTGTCCAGAGGTACTACTACTACTACTACTCTGTACAGTCATTTCACAATGAACACTCAGTCCGTCGTAGTAATACTACACTGTCCAGAGGTACTACTACTACTACTCTGTACAGTCATTTCACAATGAACACTCAGTCCATCGTAGTAATACTACACTGTCCAGAGGTACTGCTACTACTACTACTCTGTACAGTCATTTCTCAATGAACACTCAGTCCGTCGTAGTAATACTACACTGTCCAGAGGTACTACTACTACTACTACTCTGTACAGTCATTTCACAATGAACACTCAGTCCGTCGTAGTAATACTACACTGTCCAGAGGTACTACTACTACTACTCTGTACAGTCATTTCACAATGAACACTCAGTCCATCGTAGTAATACTACACTGTCCAGAGGTACTGCTACTACTACTACTCTGTACAGTCATTTCACAATGAACACTCAGTCCGTCGTAGTAATACTACACTGTCCAGAGGTACTACTACTACTACTACTCTGTACAGTCATTTCTCAATGAACACTCAGTCCGTCGTAGTAATACTACACTGTCCAGAGGTACTACTACTACTACTCTGTACAGTCATTTCACAATGAACACTCAGTCCGTCGTAGTAATACTACACTGTCCAGAGGTACTACTACTACTACTACTCTGTACAGTCATTTCACAATGAACACTCAGTCCATCGTAGTAATACTACACTGTCCAGAGGTACTACTACTACTACTCTGTACAGTCATTTCACAATGAACACTCAGTCCATCGTAGTAATACTACACTGTCCAGAGGTACTGCTACTACTACTACTCTGTACAGTCATTTCACAATGAACACTCAGTCCGTCGTAGTAATACTACACTGTCCAGAGGTACTGCTACTACTACTACTCTGTACAGTCATTTCTCAATGAACACTCAGTCCGTCGTAGTAATACTACACTGTCCAGAGGTACTACTACTACTACTACTCTGTACAGTCATTTCACAATGAACACTCAGTCCGTCGTAGTAATACTACACTGTCCAGAGGTACTACTACTACTACTCTGTACAGTCATTTCTCAATGAACACTCATTCCGTCGTAGTAATACTACACTGTCCAGAGGTACTACTACTACTACTACTCTGTACAGTCATTTCACAATGAACACTCAGTCCGTCGTAGTAATACTACACTGTCCAGAGGTACTACTACTACTACTACTCTGTACAGTCATTTCACAATGAACACTCAGTCCGTCGTAGTAATACTACACTGTCCAGAGGTACTACTACTACTACTACTCTGTACAGTCATTTCTCAATGAACACTCAGTCCGTCGTAGTAATACTACACTGTCCAGAGGTACTACTACTACTACTCTGTACAGTCATTTCTCAATGAACACTCAGTCCGTCGTAGTAATACTACACTGTCCAGAGGTACTACTACTACTACTACTCTGTACAGTCATTTCTCAATGAACACTCAGTCCGTCGTAGTAATACTACACTGTCCAGAGGTACTACTACTACTACTACTCTGTACAGTCATTTCTCAATGAACACTCAGTCCGTCGTAGTAATACTACACTGTCCAGAGGTACTACTACTACTACTCTGTACAGTCATTTCACAATGAACACTCAGTCCGTCGTAGTAATACTACACTGTCCAGAGGTACTACTACTACTACTACTCTGTACAGTCATTTCTCAATGAACACTCAGTCCGTCGTAGTAATACTACACTGTCCAGAGGTACTACTACTACTACTCTGTACAGTCATTTCACAATGAACACTCAGTCCGTCGTAGTAATACTACACTGTCCAGAGGTACTACTACTACTACTACTCTGTACAGTCATTTCTTAATGAACACTCAGTCCGTCGTAGTAATACTACACTGTCCAGAAGTACTACTACTACTACTCTGTACAGTCATTTCACAATGAACACTCAGTCCATCGTAGTAATACTACACTGTCCAGAGGTACTACTACTACTACTACTCTGTACAGTCATTTCTTAATGAACACTCAGTCCGTCGTAGTAATACTACACTGTCCAGAAGTACTACTACTACTACTCTGTACAGTCATTTCACAATGAACACTCAGTCCATCGTAGTAATACTACACCGTACAGAGGTCCTACTACTACTACTCTGTACAGTCATTTCTCAATGAACACTCAGTCCATCGTAGTAATACTACACTGTCCAGAAGTACTACTACTACTACTCTGTACAGTCATTTCACAATGAACACTCAGTCCGTCGTAGTAATACTACACTGTCCAGAAGTACTACTACTACTACTCTGTACAGTCATTTCTCAATGAACACTCAGTCCATCGTAGTAATACTACACTGTCCAGAAGTACTACTACTACTACTCTGTACAGTCATTTCACAATGAACACTCAGTCCGTCGTAGTAATACTACACTGTCCAGAGGTACTACTACTACTACTACTCTGTACAGTCATTTCACAATGAACACTCAGTCCATCGTAGTAATACTACACCGTACAGAGGTGCTACTACTACTACTCTGTACAGTCATTTCTCAATGAACACTCAGTCCATCGTAGTAATACTACACTGTCCAGAAGTACTACTACTACTACTCTGTACAGTCATTTCACAATGAACACTCAGTCCATCGTAGTAATACTACACTGTCCAGAAGTACTACTACTACTACTCTGTACAGTCATTTCACAATGAACACTCAGTCCATCGTAGTAATACTACACTGTCCAGAAGTACTACTACTACTACTCTGTACAGTCATTTCACAATGAACACTCAGTCCATCGTAGTAATACTACACTGTCCAGAAGTACTACTACTACTACTCTGTACAGTCATTTCACAATGAACACTCAGTCCGTCGTAGTAATACTACACTGTCCAGAGGTACTACTACTACTACTACTCTGTACAGTCATTTCTTAATGAACACTCAGTCCGTCGTAGTAATACTACACTATCCAGAAGTACTACTACTACTACTCTGTACAGTCATTTCACAATGAACACTCAGTCCGTCGTAGTAATACTACACTGTCCAGAGGTACTACTACTACTACTACTCTGTACAGTCATTTCTCAATGAACACTCAGTCCGTCGTAGTAATACTACACTGTCCAGAGGTACTACTACTACTACTCTGTACAGTCATTTCTTAATGAACACTCAGTCCGTCGTAGTAATACTACACTGTCCAGAAGTACTACTACTACTACTCTGTACAGTCATTTCTTAATGAACACTCAGTCCGTCGTAGTAATACTACACTGTCCAGAAGTACTACTACTACTACTCTGTACAGTCATTTCACAATGAACACTCAGTCCATCGTAGTAATACTACACTGTCCAGAAGTACTACTACTACTACTCTGTACAGTCATTTCACAATGAACACTCAGTCCATCGTAGTAATACTACACTGTCCAGAAGTACTACTACTACTACTCTGTACAGTCATTTCACAATGAACACTCAGTCCATCGTAGTAATACTACACTGTCCAGAGGTACTACTACTACTACTCTGTACAGTCATTTCACAATGAACACTCAGTCCATCGTAGTAATACTACACTGTCCAGAAGTACTACTACTACTACTCTGTACAGTCATTTCACAATGAACACTCAGTCCATCGTAGTAATACTACACTGTCCAGAAGTACTACTACTACTACTCTGTACAGTCATTTCACAATGAACACTCAGTCCATCGTAGTAATATTACACTGTCCAGAGGTACTACTACTACTACTACTCTGTACAGTCATTTCTTAATGAACACTCAGTCCGTCGTAGTAATACTACACTGTCCAGAAGTACTACTACTACTACTCTGTACAGTCATTTCACAATGAACACTCAGTCCATCGTAGTAATACTACACTGTCCAGAGGTACTACTACTACTACTACTCTGTACAGTCATTTCTTAATGAACACTCAGTCCGTCGTAGTAATACTACACTATCCAGAAGTACTACTACTACTACTCTGTACAGTCATTTCACAATGAACACTCAGTCCATCGTAGTAATACTACACTGTCCAGAAGTACTACTACTACTACTCTGTACAGTCATTTCACAATGAACACTCAGTCCATCGTAGTAATATTACACTGTCCAGAGGTACTACTACTACTACTACTCTGTACAGTCATTTCTTAATGAACACTCAGTCCGTCGTAGTAATACTACACTGTCCAGAAGTACTACTACTACTACTCTGTACAGTCATTTCACAATGAACACTCAGTCCATCGTAGTAATACTACACTGTCCAGAGGTACTACTACTACTACTACTCTGTACAGTCATTTCTTAATGAACACTCAGTCCGTCGTAGTAATACTACACTGTCCAGAAGTACTACTACTACTACTCTGTACAGTCATTTCACAATGAACACTCAGTCCATCGTAGTAATACTACACTGTACAGAGGTACTACTACTACTACTACTCTGTACAGTCATTTCACAATGAACACTCAGTCCATCGTAGTAATACTACACTGTCCAGAGGTACTACTACTACTACTACTCTGTACAGTCATTTCTTAATGAACACTCAGTCCGTCGTAGTAATACTACACTCTCCAGAAGTACTACTACTACTACTCTGTACAGTCATTTCACAATGAACACTCAGTCCATCTTAGTAATACTACACTGTCCAGAAGTACTACTAAATCAAATCAAATCAAAAACCATTTATTCAAATTAAAAATATTTACAAATTAAATTCAACCATGTGTAAGAATACACGCGCGGTTGACAAAAACAACACAAAACGTACTTCCTTAATAATATATCTTGAGATTGGTTCAATTTATCATTTCACTGCAAATAGTTTCATAAGCAACATTACTCAAATAACTAAACAAAATATGTAAATTTTAACCAACATAAATAATCTTCAATTTATTACAATTATAGTAAATCAAATTATTTCTAAACAAAAAGCATATACACATATATGCATACACATATACACACATACACTCATACAAATTCGCATTCATTCCTATATACATACAAATACCTACACATTCACCATTGCCCATACATCCCCGAAACATAAAATCAATACACCTAAACAATTAAACTATTTTTAACTAACTTTTTTAATTTTAATTTGTATATACTAATATTGCTATTGTAAAAAGCACGCAAGTGGCATATGTTAGCATTGAACACCTAGACCACCTTACTACAACATTGCATTCGGCTTGAGACCTTGAACAATTGAGGGACTCTTAACATATCTATACTTAAATGCCTACTATGTCTTGTTAATACTACTACTACATTCTTAAAGAGCTCCTTATACCTATGCTGATACGTAAGCAGGGCATACAAGTAAAGTTGTCTTATACGCATCACATTCAGCAGTGGAAACAGAGGGGTCGACGAGTCAAATCTGCATACACCGCAAACAGTCCTTAAAGCTAGTTTTTGAACAGTAACTAATGGTTTAAGTATGCTGGCGAAGGTACCACCAAAATGAATAAGTCCATATTTCAAAGTAGCTACGAACCAACATATCTACAAGGTACGCAGATCAGTTTGTGTTAGGTATTGTCTCATGTAGTACAAGTTGTAGTTTATACGTCTTAGTTTTGTTGTTAAATAGTCAATATGTGAATGCCATCGTAAATTTGAGTCAATATGAAGCCCGAGGTACTTTACTGACTCCACAAAACTTATTGGCTCACAACTGCACACGTAAAGGCATGAATGCAAATGACATCTTAATTTAATTTGGGCTCTCACATTTTCAACTAATTTTGTCTTGTAACTGAACAAAATAGCATTTGATTTTAAAGTATTAACTATTAATTTGTTACTAATAACCCATTCAGAAATGAATTGCAAATCATTGTTAAGTTTTTGTTGAAGAAAATTATAGCTATCAGCAGAACAAACTAATGACGTATCATCTGCAAAGGCAAATATTTTTGAATTCATTGGGAGAAACAGCAAGTCGTTCATGTAAATGGAAAATAATATCGGCCCTAATACTCCACCCTGGGGTACCCCCCTATTTACAACTAATTGTTTACTAAATATGTTATTTATTTTTACCAACTGCTGACGTTCTTTTAAAAAAGTTTTAAACCAATTCAGGTCTTTCCCTCAGACTCCATATGCCTCAAGTTTGTCCAATAAGATGTCGATATCCACAAGGTCGAAGGCTTTAGTAAAGTCCAGGTAAACACCAATAGTAGGTTTTCTTTTGTCCACTTGTGATACAATGTCAGTAATATGTCTTTCGATAGCCAGGTCAGTACTTTTACCCCTAACGAAACCAAATTGATTTTCAGAAAATATTTTGTTAGTAGTAAAATAATCAGTGAGTCTTTTTTTTATACATGTCTCTAACACTTTAGCAATAGTATTTAATAGAGATATTGGACGATATTGGTCCATGTTACTTCTGTCAGAAGATTTAAAAATTGGTACAATAATAGCTGTTTAAGCAATTTAGGAAATATTCCTTGCCTAATTGATAAGTTAAAAATATGAAGTAATACGTCACAAAGAATGTCAAGATTCCTCTTAAGTACTACTATCGAGATACCGTCCAGACCAGTCGAGTGTTTAGTATGTTTTTTGTTTATCACAGTAATAAGTTCTTGTCGAGATATATTAGTCAGAGTAAACACAGAGTCCAGTTTCGTTATCAGTGACTGTGGGAACAAGTCCATGCCGAACGCACCTCTTATCAGCTGCTCTGGCTTGCCGGTGAAGTGATTGTTGGAAGCGTCGGCTACAACCTTCTCATTACCCTCAACAACTATATTACCCCCATCTATATTGATTTCTTTAATAACATCTTTTGAGTCTCTAATTATCGTTTTAACAACTTTCAAATAACATTTCATTTGAATAATACCTAATTTTTTCCTATTGCTTAAGCTTTGAACACTCCCTGGAAAGTTTTTTATACTTATCAATTAAAATTAAACTTTTACAATTTTTTAATTTACTAAACAGTTTATTCTTTTCGTTAATTTTATTAATCAATGCATCAGATATCCAGGGCGTTCTATGTATATTACAACTATTTATACATTTTAAGCTACTTGCTTGTTCCAAACAGTTATTATAAATACTATAAAACACTTGAAGTGACACATCAACGTCATCACACTCAAACACCGGCAGCCAGCTTTCCTCAGCTAATCTCCGGCTGAGCAATGCGTAGTCGACATACTTCACATATTTAGCCCTAGTATACGATCAAGCGTGTTTGAGACAATAAAGACACCATAATGATCAGATAAATCAATTTTTTTAACTAAATACTTAAATTCTAACTTACTACTACATCTAATAAAAACATGATCAAGCAACCTGATTGATCCCCTCTTTCCCAAGTAGTTTCATTTACATATGACTTAAACCCATTTGAAATTAAAATATTTAAATAATCGGTAATTGTGTTATTATGTAATAAAATATTTAAGTTCAAGTCGCCAATTATAATTGTAGTTCTTTTACTTTGTTCGATTATTTTTTGAAAAGTGTTTCTAAACTGTGAAAAATTAAAATAACAATTCCTATACATTCCAATTATGTCCAGTTCAAATTTATTATTGTTAGAAAATAATGTTAGAGTAAGTTTAATAGCTTCAGCCTCAATATAAGAATATAACTTGTAAGTTGATGTGAAATTTTTGTGAACATAAATTATAACACCCCCTGATGCATTATATTGCCTGTCTTGGATAACTGCCTGATAATTTGGAATTTGATACTTATTTAATTCGTCATGTTTTATCCATACCTCTGATAAAATAATAATATCCAATTATATTTTTTCAGATTCTAAGAACAATAGAAGATCATCATAATGTTTCCTTATACTCCTTATATTAAGATGCATAATTTTTAATGAAAAATTGTTTATACAGTTTAAATTATCGAATAAAATATGTGACATTTTTCGGAGATAAAACTATAATTTTACGTATAACACTAATACAATAAAAAGTAACTTACATTTTCCCCAGATCCTTGAAGGACTCAAGCCGAATAACCTGCGAGTTACCATCCTTTTTAGCAAAGATTTTAGAGCCTTTTACCCATACGTAAGAATAACTTTTTTCCTTTTTTAGCCGTTTAGCTTCGAATAAAAATTTTTTGTAGTAAGGGGTTAGGTGCTCATTCACATACACTAAAGTCTCAGAGGTACATTCGGCACGAAATCAGTGGATTTCAGTTTTTTAGCTTTGGCTTTCCTGAGAACCGCGTCGCGCTTCATCCTGTTCGTGAATTGTATGACGATCGGCCGAGGTCGTGTGTTGTTCTTGCCGTGGATGCGATGAGCAGCCTGGATGTCCTGGTTAAGGACCACGGTCTCGTCCAAAGTGACCGCCATCCTGTTGATGATGTCCATCACTCGTTCTCCCTCTGCTTCCGGGACGCCATCCAACTGCAGGTTACATCTACGGCTGTACTGCTGCATTTGCTCCACTTCTACCTCCAGCTGTTGAACTTTTACTTCAAGGCGCGAGTTCTTTTCAGAAAGAGTTTTATTTTCTCTCTGCACCTCCACTACCTCCATCTTTAGGGATGACATTTCCTGAACAAAGTCATCAATTTTGTCGGTACAAAACTCAACTGACGCCTTTAGCTCACTTATTTCACACTTTACCTGACTGGTGTGTTTCTCCAACATAACTCTTAAGTTTTTTTCCATAGAATCAAACTTGAGGAACAGTCCTTCCAATGACTTGCTCTCTTACACTTGCGGCGATTCCGCATCACCTTCCGAGCTAGCGATACTGCCCGTATCACCTGTCGCGGCAGCACGGCACAAACGGCACTTGTAATTGTCGCATCTTACGCCACCCATGGTGCGATATGTTGACGGTTTCACACCAGCACACTCGTAATGCAATTTACAATTATTAAAACTACAATTTATATAGTCACTATCCAGTGGTAACTTGTCCTTGCAGAACGGGCACAGGTCACTCATGTTGTTATCGGTAAGCGGAGCACGAGATAAGGATGTCCAGTCGCTATCGCTGCCAACTCAAGACTGACTACTACTACTCCATATAGTCATTTCTCAATGAACACTCAGTCCATCGTAGTAATACTACACTGTCCAGAGGTACTACTACTACTACTCTGTACAGTCATTTCTCAATGAACACTCAGTCCGTCGTAGTAATACTACACTGTCCAGAGGTACTACTACTACTACTCTGTATAGTCATTTCTCAATGAACACTCAGTCCGTCGTAGTAATACTACACTGTACAGAGGTACTACTACTACTTCTCTGTACAGTCATTTCTCAATGAACACTCAGTCCGTCGTAGTAATACTACACCGTACAGAGGTCCTACTACTACTACTCCGTATAGTCATTTCTCAATGAACACTCAGTCCGTCGTAGTAATACTACACTGTCCAGAGGTGCTACTACTACTTCTCTGTACAGTCATTTCTCAATGAACACTCAGTCCGTCGTAGTAATACTACACCGTACAGAGGTCCTACTACTACTACTCCATATAGTCATTTCTCAATGAACACTCAGTCCGTCGTAGTAATACTACACCGTACAGAGGTACTACTACTACTACTCCGTATAGTCATTTCTCAATGAACACTCAGTCCGTCGTAGTAATACTACACCGTACAGAGGTCCTACTACTACTACTCCATATAGTCATTTCTCAATGAACACTCAGTCCGTCGTAGTAATACTACACCGTACAGAGGTCCTACTACTACTACTCCGTATAGTCATTTCTCAATGAACACTCAGTCCGTCGTAGTAATACTACACCGTACAGAGGTACTACTACTACTACTCCATATAGTCATTTCTCAATGAACACTCAGTCCGTCGTAGTAATACTACACCGTACAGAGGTCCTACTACTACTACTCCGTATAGTCATTTCTCAATGAACACTCAGTCCGTCGTAGTAATACTACACCGTACAGAGGTCCTACTACTACTACTCCATATAGTCATTTCTCAATGAACACTCAGTCCGTCGTAGTAATACTACACCGTACAGAGGTACTACTACTACTACTCCGTATAGTCATTTCTCAATGAACACTCAGTCCGTCGTAGTAATACTACACCGTACAAAGGTCCTACTACTACTACTCCATATAGTCAATTTCTCAATGAAAACTCAGTCCGTCGTAGTAATACTACACCGTACAGAGGTCCTACTACTACTACTCCGTATAGTCATTTCTCAATGAACACTCAGTCCGTCGTAGTAATACTACACCGTACAGAGGTACTACTACTACTTCTCTGTACAGTCATTTCTCAATGAACACTCAGTCCGTCGTAGTAATACTACACCGTACAGAGGTCCTACTACTACTACTCCGTATAGTCATTTCTCAATGAACACTATTGAGAACACTATTGAGCATGAATGATGCCGTTAAGTCCTCCAGCTCTACTCTACCTCAGCCATCTGCCCCATCAGTGCCAGAACCCTACAGCTTACCTTACAACACCTACTCCGAAGCCATCACCCAAGGATCAACCAGAAATAGTTTTAACCCAAGTGTACATCATCAAAAAAACCTTTGTATACCAATAAAATTAAAAACAGGGTAGGGACACCAGATTGCAAATCAAAATTAACCAACCAAAATTCAAAATTTGAAAATAAAACAATAAAACTAATCCATTTAAATGCTCAAACAGCTACTAATAAGGTAGATGAACTGGATCTCCTGTGCGATGAGCTAGAGCCAGATATATTAATTGTCTCTGAGCATGGTTTTACGCATGAAAATATAAATCTTTTCAAAATTAAAAACTTTGAATTGGCTAGTGTTTATAATCGAAAACATTATAGAGGGGGTGGTGTAGCAATTTTTGTAAAAAATCATATCAAATTTCAGCAAATAAAAATTAGTTACACATCTGAACTTGATTTTGAGGTCGAAGGCATTAAAATCAACTCAAAGCAGCATGGAAAAATCAATATTATTGGATTGTATCGATCTCCTAATGGTTGTGCTGACGCTTTCTTTGAAAAGTTTGAAACACTTTTAAATTTTGTCAACAAAGGGCAATCTAAATTTTTAATCATGGGGGATTTTAATATTAATGTTTTAAACCACTCACACCCTCTAACCCAGCGGCTCCGCGATATTTTAAACTCTTTTAGTCTAAATTGGTCTGTGAATTCTCCAACTCGAATATTAGGCACATCAAAAACATCCATCGACAACGTTATCACAAATATTTTGAATGCTGAGGTATCTGTACTTGACGCGGCCATATCGGATCATTTTGCTCAGGAGGTTACGGTCACTGGTTGTTCTCTGGATTTCGAAACCTCAAAGCCCCAGAACCGTAGACTCACTCGTCACCATAACATTGTAAACCTTAAAAACTTTCTTGAGTGTGAATCCTGGACTTTCCTCAATCATTATAATGATGCAAATGCGATGTACAATGCATTCAATGATCGTTTAATTTACTATCTAAACATGGCATGTCCCTTTAAATGTTTTAAAAAAGCTCAAGGTCGAAAGAAAAGTTCATGGGTCACCAAAGGGATTTTGATCTCAAGAGAGAAAATCAAATTCTATCACTCGATCTTCATTCGCACACAAAACGAGCGTTTTAAACATTTTTTTAGAAATTATAGAAGAGTGTATAGACAGGTCATAAAGGCCGCGAAGGCGTATGACATTGAAAAAACTTTAAAGTTCAGTGAAAATTTTTCAAAAACTGCTTGGACCATAATTAATAACTCATCAACGATTTCAAAATTCTCAAAAAAATCCAAGTCAATAACAATATACGACAGTGACATAAAGAGAAAAGATCCTGAGACTGTTGCTAATTTATTCAACAAGTACTTTAGTTTTGAGGCCGACTCTAACTCTAATCTCACGGGACCTACTAATCATCCACAAGGTTTTCGATCGCCAGTGACGTCTATGGTGTTGACCCCTGTTGATGAGAACGAGGTGGCTCGGGTCATGCAGGGACTTAGCTCAAAGAAATCATGCGATATTAATGGCGTTTCAGTTTGGTTGCTTAAACAATGCTATAAGCAATTGTTGATGCCACTAACCAAACTTGTTAACATTTCATTTGAAACGGGGACCTTTCCAGACATCATGAAAACAGCAAAGATTGTTCCAATTTTTAAAAAGGACGATCCTTGCATAATCAGCAATTATCGTCCTATTTCAATTCTGCCCGCCATCAGCAAGGTTTTTGAAAAAATTTTTCTTGCACAGTTGGAAAATTTTCTTTCACACTATGACATTCTAGATCCTGAACAATATGGTTTCAGGAAAAACAAGTCAACTGTCGATGCAGTTACAAATCTTATAGAGCTCGTTGTCGATGGATTGGAGAGAAGAGAACATGGGCTTAGCATATTTCTTGATCTCTCCAAAGCCTTTGACTGTGTGCAGCATGAGACACTGTTGCACCAGTTGGAGTCTTTTGGCGTTCGAGGTTTGTCACACAAGTGGGTCTCGTCATACCTTAAAGGCAGGATCCAGTGTGTACAGGTTGAGAATGCCCTGTCAGGCAAAACACTTATTACCCAAGGTGTCCCACAGGGTTCAATCCTTGGTCCAGTTTTGTTTAATCTATATATAAATGGTCTAAAATCTTCAATTCAGTTCGGAAAAGTTATTCAGTACGCTGATGACACGACTCTTTGTGAGATAGATGAATCATCACGTGATTTAGAAGTAAAATCATTTATTGATCTGAATCAATGCATTCAACATTTTAATAAAATGGGCCTGAAAACAAACAATTCTAAGTCAAATTTCATAAAATTTTGTCAGTCTCAACACTTTGAACAGAATCAAATTACAGTAATGGTGGATGATGTACTCTTAGAGGAAACAGAGTCCACAAAGTTCCTTGGAATACACCTTGACAAAGGGTTGACTTGGGACGTTCACATTGACAGTGTGTGTGCTAGAGTTAACTCGGGCATTTTTGCTCTGCGCAACCTGGCACAATTCTGCTCCCTGGAAGTCTTAAAACTTGCATATTATGGCTTGATCCATACCCACTTAGCCTATGGTATAAGACTTTGGGGTAGTTGTTCTAAATACAAGCTGGAAAGGGTATTTAGACTTCAAAAAAGAGCTGTCAGAACTATTTTAAAATTAAACTTCAGAGAGTCGTGTCGAGAAGCATTTAGGGAGCTTAGATTATTGACCCTACCCTGCCTCTATATATTGGAGGTCGCCCTGTACTGCAAGTCAAAGTGCACTTTGACGCGCGGCAGGGATGTTCACTCTTATGAAACTAGAGGGAGGAATAATTACAGAACGCAGAGGCATAGAAGCGCAGCTTTCAAGCGTCTGCCATCACAAGTGGGTGTAAACATAATCAATTTGCTCCCTGAACAAATTAAAAATCAAAGCCTGAATTTGTTCAAAAGACGTTTGAAATACCTTTTGGTGGAAAGTGCTTTTTATTCAGTTGAAGAATTCTTTCAAAGCCGCTGGGACAATCAGTAAACACCCTATCATGCAATTCTGGTGTCAAGTGTGTGAATGTATGATGCATGTGCAAGATGTATGTATGAATGTGTCCGATTGTATGTGAGTGTTTTAGGCTAAAACAAATTTGACTTTTGCAACACAATTGTTAATTGTATTCATGCAATAAAGAATTTATTTATTTATTTATTTATTTTATTTATAACACTCAGTCCGTCGTAGTAATACTACACTGTCCAGAGGTGCTACTACTACTTCTCTGTACAGTCATTTCTCAATGAACACTCAGTCCGTCGTAGTAATACTACACCGTACAGAGGTCCTACTACTACTACTCCGTATAGTCATTTCTCAATGAACACTCAGTCCGTCGTAGTAATACTACACCGTACAGAGGTACTACTACTACTTCTCTGTACAGTCATTTCTCAATGAACACTCAGTCCGTCGTAGTAATACTACACCGTACAGAGGTCCTACTACTACTACTCCATATAGTCATTTCTCAATGAACACTCAGTCCGTCGTAGTAATACTACACTGTACAGAGGTACTACTACTACTTCTCTGTACAGTCATTTCTCAATGAACACTCAGTCCGTCGTAGTAATACTACACCGTACAGAGGTCCTACTACTACTACTCCGTATAGTCATTTCTCAATGAACACTCAGTCCGTCGTAGTAATACTACACTGTCCAGAGGTGCTACTACTACTACTCTGTACAGTCATTTCTCAATGAACACTCAGTCCGTCGTAGTAATACTACACTGTCCAGAGGTACTACTACTACTACTCTGTACAGTCATTTCTCAATGAACACTCAGTCCGTCGTAGTAATACTACACTGTCCAGAGGTACTACTACTACTACTCTGTACAGTCATTT
>JAQJVL010006991.1:0-26016 GCA_035578905.1 Stictocephala bisonia | reverse complement strand
ATAAAAAATTTAAAAATAATAATATTTTGATTGGTTCTAAAAACTTAAATCTAAAATTTCAAATATATGTTAATTTTTATCTTAAACTGTATTAAAATTGTAACTTTGAAAATAGAATGTAATAACTTTGTAAATGATTAACAATCAAAAAAATTAATTTCCAAATTTGGTATTGAATGGGAGAAGTGGTAATTAATTGTGTGCACTACTGTCGAGGACTCACGAGTCTGGGAGCGACCAGAACGCAACCCGCACAACACTAGCCGATAATTTAGCAGAAAACTTTCCCTGGCGCCTGCAACCCTCGCTCCCAGACTCGTGAGTCCTCGACAGTAGTTGGCAATTATTTCTTATAAAATTTAATATTTGTATATTTCTGTCGATTATATTTTTTTTTAAGAATCGTAAAAAACACCTCATTTTTAGTTTAGTGGAACAGACTCAATACATCTCATCATAAGGTAAATACCAAGAATTTAGCTCAGTGTATTACTCCACTTCAGCCCACTCCAGCTCAGCACTTTACCCGTGCACTGTTTCTGGCCACACCGCCCTTTTATGAATCATAACTACAAGTTCAACAACCTGCTTATTGGTGTTTGTAATTTATTTAGTATAGGATAATAAATTATTAATAAAGTAACTTAAAACATTAATAAATACACATATTATCCATGAACAAAATTGTTATCCTTATTAAATTAGTTTTTAGGCTGTAAATATTATTACTTAAATATAAAACTCCTAAATTGAAATATTAAACCCTCCAGATTGTTTTGTCCTTCAAACAGAAAAGATTTTACAAGAAAACAGTTCAGACAAAGAGATAATTAGTATATCAATTTTTAAATCAAGTATATAACATATATGTAATATTTACATAGGTTGCGGTTTTTGTGGGTGAAGCAACTCTATTCTTAACTCAATAACATCCGTTTTCTATCACTCTGAACAACTGGTGACCATCCACCAATGACATTTTATAGGTATGGTCCCATCTCTGCAATGAAAATATAAAAGTTTTTTGAATGGAAAATAAAAATCAATTTTTATGGTCATTATATTTTAGTTCTTATAAAAATACATACTTTTACAAAGAAATCTGTATAAATAAATATACCATAAAAGCATAGTCAGTATTTTAATCTTTTATTGTAAATATGTTTGCAAAATGAGAATAATTGGCCTGCCAGTAGAGGTTTTTGTTTTTAATTGTCACTAGATGGATTAGTAAAACTACTTATGATTATGATATATACATGTTTATTATGATGATATACAGCTGAATCATAAAGTATAAACTAAACCAGGTAAAATTATTTTAATTAATTGTTTTGTTTAGTTGGTTTGTATTTACCACATGGTTAAGGTACATTAGTTATTTGCTACCATGCATTTTCTAAGCGTAAAAAGAGCACTCTCTGACTACACCCACTTAACCGGCCCCGGACTCAGTGACCCCTTTGACAGACCTCTGAAAAGTGCACGGGATCTCATTTGATAACATGCAACTTACTTTTGAATGGGAGTCAGAGTGGTCCACTTGCATTGCATAACCTGATTAATGTTATAAGATTAAAATTTTTAACTAAGATTAATTTTTTTAGTTGAATTTGAATGATGGCTTGGTTATTAAACCTAAGATCCATTTTCCAGCTAAGTATCTTATCAGTAGAGTACATTTGAACATAATTGTTATGTTAATTTATATAAAATTCATATTTTAGTATTAAAATTAGGCCTTGAAAGATTTATGATTTGCATGCTTGTCCAAATGAGTAAATTAGAAAGTGACTTGAAAACCAGGTCTAGCGTTAATATACGGTGTATAAATAAGCATATAATATGGGATCAAAACGTATTGTAGACTAAAATAGGTGTACTTTACCTTCACGTCAAACAGTTCACAGCGTGTGATGGTGAGAATACCAACTACATGTTTCGCCGTGAATACGGCATCTTCAGGTTGAAGAACATAAAAAATAAATAAGTCCCAGTGGGATGTGTCACAAATTAATTTTAAAAAATCTGCTTCCGGATCACGCCGTGGACCGTGAAATGTGTGTGGTAGGCCTACCAAAAGTTTTAATGTTCTATTTTTCCGCGTGTAAACTTTGTTTTTTAATTAATTTGTGACACATCCCACTGGGACTTATTTATTTTTTATGTTCTTCAACCTGAAGATGCCATATTCACGGCGAAACATGTAGTTGGTATTCTCACCATCACACGCTGTGAACTGTTTGACGTGAAGGTAAAGTACACCTATTTTAGTCTATTTACAACAGTTCAGGGGCTACAAAATGGATTTTAAAACTTATTGTACTTTAAATTGCTTGTCAGTTCTGCTCATTCTCTTAATCAATGTTACGGCCATTCTATACAGGCAATTCAACTGCAGTGTTTTATACACTGGTTTTAAGTATTTCTTTTACCATTTTATAAGAGCACGTAAAAAGAAGGGAGTTTTTAAGCCTTTAAAATGCTCAGTATCCATAAGGGCAGATTAATGTAACCAGGAAGGGTGACAGTTCAACGAGAATCCCAAAAAGGTTGGATGTGTGATTTATTTACTTGAGTATTAAGAACTAGAATAGTGACAGACAAGGAAGCGGAGAACTGATCCTATTCTATCATATAGATTTGCAGGGTTGCCCAGACCTCAAATATCATTTTGAAAATCTCAAACCAATTTTTCAGATAATTTATAAGAGGATATAAGCACTAATGATTTTTAAAGATTACTTTTTGACTTGATATGAAAACAATCCTGTCAAATATGAGATTGTCGAAGTTTGTATAGTTATTATCACTCTAAGAGTACGGAGAGTAAGAGGGTGTATTACCTCCCTCCTATACAAGTGCTGTGATTGACCCACCCACCCACCTACCCATACACGTACGTTGAAATTGAATTTACTTTTCTTTATACTTTAATTTTTTTTTATATTCTTGACTAGTAATGCCATACAAGTTGGGAAATTATCCCTGTCTCTAATATTTTCTCTGCAAAATGTTTTATGCAGAAAATGTCTCTCTGCATAAAACATTTTCAAAGGGTTAAGCGGCCCTACACTACATTTCTTGCTACTACGCCAATAAACTGACTCTAAATACCTCTTATAATATGAAGGGCAGTACTACTATCAACTGGTTTTAAGCATCTGGATGTGTTGCAAAAACTCGACTGCCACTCAACACGTCCAAGCCAGGAGGTGGTCAAACTGCCCTTATAGATTTGTCCATTTAATCACATGTGACCAAATCGCCTCAAAGCAGTTGAACTGACTGTTTAGAATGGCCTTTAGTTTATAACAAATTAAACTTTATTCAAACTAAAAAACAGTTAATTCAAATGAGGACTAATTTCTTTAAAACCTCATTACTGGTATTTGTTTCAGAATCGACTTCGGGATTTACTTTTTTACTACAGCAACTTAAGAAAAGACGGTAAAGAAGAATTTCTCCAGGAACTTGCAACAAAACATTCTGTTAACCATGACACTATTGCCAGTATCTCAAAACAGTTGGTAAGTTTAAATTAGTTGACTCTTAAAAACATTTTATAGTACAGTAATCAATTAATTAATAATTATTTCGAAAATATAGTACAGTACAACTTGGTTATCCGGCCTAATGTGGCAAAGGTCAAGCAAGATACGATAAAAGCCGAATAAAACATAAGTCATAAATAACTTCGTTTTATTGGAGAAACACGTTTAGTAACTGATAACAGACAGCACACGTAAGCGTGGCGCCTACAATTGTGTGTGTTGCAATATGCTGTGCAGCAATTGTAATGAAACGAACGATGTTTATCACGATCACCAACTTTGACGTTGCTTTACAATACAATACGAAAGATATATATGTTCCACTTCCCTCACTCGCGAAATGGACTCTTCCAGCCAGCCACATTGAGCAACACAACACTTTTTCTTTCAAATGTGTTCTTTCAAACATATTTGAAAGAAAAAGATTTGCGTACTTTGCTCCCAAATTATTTAATGAATTTTCCTCCAGTTTAACAGGCCAGGGTATATCTGAAACTACATATAAAAACAATTTATATAAATATTTAATGTATAATACAAGCTGATATATCCATATATAACTGTACTCTATGTTATAATTATGAATAATTAAAATTAGCTTTTAATTTTTTAAATAATTGTAATAACTTGAGTTGTTTTGTAAACCAGCATTGTTTGTTGAAAACCGCTCCAAAATAAAGACCTTATTTATTTATTTATTTAAAAGTAAACAACATTGCCTGCTCGGGTCTTCAGGCAGGCAATAATAATTTCATTGAGTTTACATATTGCTGGCAGAAGACCAAGATGTTTGATTTGGGAGGATCGCCCTAAACGATCAAAGTTAGTGTCGGAATTGTTATTTCTAATGATAAAGTTGTTGTACTGAGCTCTTCTGGTAGTAAAACCATATGTTGACTATTTTATCAAGTTAGTTAAGCATTTCTTACCTGATGTGTTCTACTTTCATGAAAATAAGATGTTCTTAACCCTAGATGGTGAATACTAGATGACCCATTATGAACTCCAAACTGCAAAGTGCTTCTTTTCAGCGCTTCGCAAGCTTTTTTGTAAAAATCATAAAAAATACTAAATATACTCCAAATGTCAATTTTATCATTTAGTTTTTCTTCTCAAGAACTGTACTTTTACATACTACCATCAAAACTTACAAAAAAGAAAATGGTAAATAATTATTGTCTAGAAAAGATTGAAAAAAATGTTAATTATAACTTATAACCCTCCTTAGGAGCACTAAACTTTTTTTGTAAATAATTCCAAGATAGCCAAATTGTATATTATTTTGTACATTATAAAAATATGTTGTTACGTTTTATATAAACTACTATTTTTTATTTTGGAATTGTTTGTTTACATAAAACAAAAATGAAAAATATGTGCAAAGTTACGGTATGATCATTGTATTGTAGATAATCAAATAGTACATGTAAAAATTCTAAAGAATTACCATTGAATAGACAAGAAAAAGTTGTTTAGGAAACAGTTATATTGCACCCAAATACAAAGTTTTATATTTTTAGTTTTTTGTGGAAAATAAAAACTTTACCACGAAAATGAAAAACTGTGTGAAAAATTGCATAACAATCCATAAATAAGGGGTATGTATGATTTTTTTGCTATATGTACTTTATTAATGCAATCTATTAGCTACAAGAAAATGTAAAATATATGAATATATTCCAAAAAGTATAAAATTTATAACACCAAAAGTCAGTGTGCGCAAATTGTGTAAACTGCTCTTAAAAAATTGTAATCATAGTAAAAAATATAAAATTTTTTTGAATTTTCTTAGAAGAAAAACTGATGAAACAGATATTTATGAATAGAAATATAACAAAATAATTATATTCGTGACAAAAATAAAGTTTTGACGTAGGATCGATAACAATATACTACGTTATATTATTATCGATAAATAAAATAAAAGTGCCATTTTGAGTGAACACAAATAATACATATTATTTTTTCCAAAATCTTAGATTTTTAGAGAATGATAAACTAATACCATATTTTTACATGTCTTATTTGATCAAATTGGATAAAAAATAAATGTTTAGGCTAGAAGCAACATAAATATATACATGGTTGTAAAATTAAAATACACTAAAAAAATGAAATATTTTACTCACTCTTAGTTCTCCAGCCTGTTTTTAGCCCTATATTGCATTATTTGTAGGTAGGATTGTTATTTTGATTTTGAAGAGCTAGTGCTAGTGTTTTATATAAATATAATGTAATGTTGATTAGTGGCAGGACTTGTTGAACAATGCCTAAAACTAATTTCCTTTTATTCACTGTCACTTCCACTAAAATATATTATATATGAACTACACTACACATTCATTTCATTTCAATTCACTACACTTATTATGGTAAATACGAGCGGTCGAGAGAGCGTTGTGTATAAACAAATATGGCTAAACGTAATTTGATGGCCGCTCTTCTACATCATTGTTGTCATATGACCATTGCCAACTACAGCACGAAATTTGCTCGAGACGGTACCAACCGACGTAAGAACTTTCTGGCTTTCTACCCAATTTTTATTTGTTTATATCTCAATAAAAACATTTTTGGTAAAACAACTAAAGCCACTACAACATTGAAATTTGTTTCGTTGGCTAGAGTATTTCATTCACTGCAGACTGACATGTACACTTGATTCCGACTATTGGTTATTATACAGTTATGCGACAAACATCGGCCATTTTTCCCACTCCCAACACCCCGCCGAGCGGGCATTGAGCGGGAATATCAAGTTGCACGTTTTAATTTTATTCCTGCGTTTATAAAATTGTATAAAAAAATTATTAAAAATATGAAATGTACAGAACAGAACAATCTGCGTCGATTGGTATCAAGTTTGTCGCACTGCTTGATGATAAACATATGTTTTATTGAGTTTTACAAAAGAGCACATAACATGCCTACTTCCACGATCGCGTTTACGTTTGAAAATAGCACCCGAAGTGCCAAGATTCGCGTTCTAGGGTTAAAAGAGTTAAATTCTGTAAGTTGTCTCAATATTATACCCTAAATTATCTATTAGAATTTAATTTATAACATTACTACTGTAAAACACTGGAGAAATTGTGTACTCTTGTCACTTTTTGCTTTAAAAACCTCCAATACCCCTTCAGTTTACAACAAAAAATTAAAGCTTGTTTTTTCATACTATGTTTTAAATTAAATTTTTTTTCTCTTGCATTTATAGAATATAACATAATAAAATGTATACAGTAAAATCTATAGGGGCATTAATGATCTGAATAATAATAGATGATATTGAATTGATTGCAAAGTTCATATTGCATTATTTATACTATATATAATATATCTATTTACAGTATAATATAATATTTATTATAATATATGCATATCTATTTATAATATAAAATATATTAACTATAAAAAAGTGATATTTTTTTAATCGTGTTGAATTTATAAAAAGAGAAGATGGTTAAAGATTGCTTTTTGTCTCTTACTCTGAACTCAATAAAAGATTTAAATTATAAATATCCATATCTTAACTATAAACAGAAGAAAAAAACACATTTCTTATCATGTAGAAAAACAAATTGCCTGTACTAATTTATTGTTTTTGTTATCTTGGTAAATGATAACATATTTATTTATGATAACAACTGAAAGGCATGAACTATTTAAATCAATAAAAGCAAAATTAATATAATTTGAAATACAGAACGAAACTATAAATTGATAATCAAAAGTTAATTGGATTTATCTTTAATTTTACAAACCCAAAAATTATTTAAAACTAACAATTTTCTCTCTAGGAGTGTATGGTTAATCTTGTCTTGAAGAGTTTCCGAATTATATGTTTACGCATTTACGCTGTTTACGCTAGATAACAGTTGCTATTACACAAACAAGAAGAAGGTTATGCATCACTATTACCAGGTACATTACATGACGACAAAGACAAAAAAACATTATATTTGTATGATTAACCCTTGGTGGGCCAGCCTAAGGCCAGGGGTATTTGGTCGATTTTACAAGCTCTTACACAAACACTCACAAGATAGTGATTTTATGAAATGGTGCAGTATTGTTACCATTTATAACTGAATATATATATATATATATATATATATATATATATATATATATATATATATTCAGTTCTAAACGGTAATTGTATTGATATGAATTATAGACAAAAATATAACTGTACTAAACTTGTATGGGTTGAAACCTTTTTAAAAATCTGTTTTCCAAAAAAACATAAATTCAAAGCAATATTCTTGAAAATTTATTTATATTTGCTAGTAATAATAAATAAGTGTAAAGTTTAGAATTTAGTTTTTAAATTCAAATATCTAGCATTTTAAACGTTCAAAAGCAACACTGAGTTATGAGCAAAATATGTTATACACATAAATTGTTTGAAAAATTATATAAATAAATGGTTCCAAAGAATTGGCACAAATTTTCCCCCATATTAAACTCTAAACAAATCAAAATTTACCAGTTTAATTCCTAAATATGTTTTTTTTTCTGTAACTCAAAAACTAGTCAAGTTAGAGACAAATTTTATACAAATTAATCCATCCGTTTGGTCTCCAGCGAACTGCACATACACACATATGGACAGACACCAAATTTTTTTTTTCAAAAAAACACTTTTGGGTTCACTCTGAAATGAATTTTTAGACCAACTTGTAAAACTTTTTTTAACGATCACAATACTTTTTCTGTGCTAACGCATATGGGTCAAAGTAAAAAATCATAGCAAAATTGACAAAAATATAAAATAGCAATCTATGATTATCTTTTTAAATAAATGACCTATCTATCTTTTTTTTAAATCTATGATAAATAAAACATACAGGTTTAAAATAAAATTGGAAAATAAACATATATTTTATGTAATTATTAAAAATTGCTGTGCAGCAAAATTTAAAAAATATATCCATTTTGAATGATTGACACAAAATTAAAAATAATGAGTATAAGTATTGAAGATATGCAAAATGTTGCAAATTTATTTGAAATTCAGAATATATAAATTATTCATTGAATATGTAAAATATTTTTGTACATAGTCATACTGCCTGCAAATTTGTCCCACTTTCCAAGTGCAGTTTTTACTTATATAAAAATAAGATTCTCTTACATGATAGCAGGCACAAAATTAACTCTTACAAAATTGTAAAATGCATTTTTATGAAATGAACAGAGTAAATAATGATATTTCGGACTTTATGTTCTAATAAAATCTGGAGTGAAGTTAAAAAATAAATACACAATACATATGCTATAATATTTGAAGTCTGTAAAATTCATTTACCCTGCTCAAAATGGCGATTGTGTTGTTACTGTTATATACTTTATTCTTCAGCACTGCTGTTTTACTATCACATTATGTTCACAACACTAAGTAATTACCAATTTTGGTTCAAAATGTTGATTATTTCAATAGGTTTTAAAAACAATGAGATCATCTAATTATTTCAACCATTACAAATAAAATATTTATATTTGTTCCAGGTAGGTTTGCAATCGGAGCGTGGATTGATGTTGAAGTGTGAGGAGAAACTGCGAGATCAGCTAACACCACAATATATGTATTTGTTCAGACACATAGGGCGGTTGGATGGAGGTGTAAAATTCCTAGTTGATTTACGGTGTGACATTTTGGTAATTTTATTTACTCTGATTAAGGTTTAAATGTAAGGTTCAGTTTTTTATTGGTGCAGTTAAACTTCCAAAATATGCTAATTTTGATAACTGACAGGATTGTAAATTATGCATTTTTTATTTCATTAATGTGTGATACAAAAAAATCTGTATACAGATTTGTATGTTTTTAATACAACTAGTGATGTAACAAGAGACTGTGGAATTTAGAGAGGCCTAACTCGTTTTTTATCAACCATCTAGGAAAAGAATAGATGGTCTTCGTATTATGTTGCGTCAGCTATTCAATGTGCAAGTGTAATCAGATGTACTGTTTTATTTATCAAACAAAAGTAATAACAGAAGTAATTAAGAACATTGTCGCCTCAGAAAATAAGAATATAAATAAAAATAGTTACTTTTTATTTCAATATGTTGAATCTCTAGGCTCATGCTAATGATTTCATTGTTTTTAATGTTTAAGTTTGTATCATATTGTTGAAGTGCTTGCCACCTAAATGATTTTTCAGGGTCCAGAATAATCTAAAATCGTTTTGAGCAAGGTTGGGATTGTATGGTGAATGATCCAGTACTTCCCGGCTGAAATAATTTCCAAAAGTTAAGGTGGTAATTTCCTAAAGTTAAGGTTTTGAGAGACTTAGTTTACATGAGACTTAGTTTATATTAAATTTTGAATTTAAACTGCTATAGTGGAGGTTGTAAAACAGCTCAGGGGCAGGTTTTTTTAGTTTAAGAAGTACAACTGAATGTTCTGTTGGTCAAGAAATCCCTTAATATTGGTGGCAGTAGAAACAACGCCCTTCCCCCCCCCCCATATTATCTTGTTAATTACAAATCATGCAAGCTTAGGTTTTCAGACAGTTAGTTTACATGATGATTCCTTTAATTAAATCAACCATGTTATCAAGATGTTGTTTTTTGATATTTTTTTTAACAGTGGATTGTTTATGGTTGGTAGACAATACATGGACATTTCCAATGCTCCAAGTGTTTAAGGAAACAAACACAACATTTTGACAGGTATGACAAACTCCTGTCGTCTTCAGTACAAGTAACACATGAAGACGACAGGAGTTTGACAAAACTGGCGAAACATGTTTCTTTCCTTAAACACATGAATCATCG
Source organism: Stictocephala bisonia (assembly GCA_035578905.1). Taxonomy (NCBI): domain Eukaryota; kingdom Metazoa; phylum Arthropoda; class Insecta; order Hemiptera; family Membracidae; genus Stictocephala; species Stictocephala bisonia. Next base: position 15,676 of record JAQJVL010006991.1, on the reverse strand, counting down.
AAAATCTCCAAATATTTGTCTACCAATCTTATCAAGACGTCCTTTTCAAGATTATGTTCACTTTTGTGTTTTACGATAAAATTTATTTATATTTTTTAATTATTATTTTCTTATTTGAACTATATTATTTAAAGATTGTCATGTTTCTTATTTTACTAGGCTTGTACACCATAATATAATATACAGTAGTTATATACTAGTGTTTTGTTGGCACGGCCTTATCAAATATATAAAAACCAAAAACAATGTACTCACTCGTCTCGAAATCTCCGGAACTACCAAACAGATTTTGATGAAATTTGAAAGGAAGTTAGCTTTTATATCATAGAGATCCTCTAAGCATTTCTCTAAATTCCATTCCTATAGGGTAGAAACAGCCGCTCAACCTTTCCTTTTTTTCATTAGAGTTAAAATGCTGTTAATTTAATAATTTATTTCTAACAGCTGATACAAAAAACATAAACATGGCACTAAAGGTTGGCTAATCTGGTTTTCATTGTGATATGTTTAAGGTCATTTCTACTCTGACATGATTGAACTAAATTGCAACCATCTAAAGTAGACTTATAGGGTTTTATACTCTGTAAAACTTTGTTTTATAGGAGAATGGTAGTAAGCTGAGCTTTTACATTGATGTGATGGTTTAGAGAGAACGCCAGAGGGAAGGGTAAGCGTGCTTAGAGAAACATCACGTTGTGAAGTAAAGGCTGTCGGACAGTGTATATATATTTTAAAAGGAGACATATATTTCCGTTAGATCTAAAATACACACATACCTTAAATGATAGGCATATGTTTATATGCCAAATACTTTCTACAATTTTTAAGAATTCATGTAATATTCTTAAATTTTACTAATTTATAAAAGTAAATAAGTCACTTTATTTAAACCGTAATTGCAAGTTTTGTTTGTTTCAGAGTTTGCTAACGAAAGTAGACGTAAAGTCACCCCATCAGATACCACTACAACAACTTAATATAATACTGAAGGATCTCCTTAATATGTGGTTTTCTGTAGGATTTTTAAAACTTGAAAAGGTGACATGGTCCTCTCCCTGCAGTTTGCTACAAAAGGTAAGCAATTAAGAGTTTCATACTATTTCAAAGTTTCATTCTACTAAATTTTATAACCAAACAAAGTGTGCTAGTATTCCGATTGGTCAGGTAGGGCTGCATCTTTATTTATAGTCCAAAAGCCACTTTGGCTACTATCGCTAGTGTCGGAGAATGCAAATTTTTTTAATTGGCGAATTTGTTTCTTTACCAACAGGACAAACAGCAGTTTACAGCCGTTCGTGAAACTTGTAAAAAGACTTTTTTCATATGTCAACAAGTTTTTTGTCTTAGATAGCCTTTTGAACAGTTTTTAACACAATTTTAACAGAGCTATGACCAGTAACTATATGTATTCGACAGATATATTTGCCTTCAAATTTGCAAAGGCCTTAAATACTTTGAAGGTAATCTATTGATGTCATTCGGGATTTGCATTATCTGCAGCACTGGCCTGTAGTGACCAGTAAATCAATTAATTGTTGACTCCATTCACAATACATGGACAGAGAATACAGACAAGTCATTGGAAATCGGTGGCTTTCATTGTATAAAATAACTGTCTAAGGAAAACTATGGAACATTTGATTTTCACTCACCCACCCACCCACTCACTTACAGTGGTATGAACAAAATTTATTTTTAAATTAGTAATGCTTGCAAAAAGTTCTCTTAGAAAACACAGGAACAAAATATGTGAACCATATCACTTCCAGTAAATAATGGAATATGTAGCTAAATATCATATCTTTTTGTGGCAGATATCGGAATATGAAGCTGTGCACCCAGTACGTAGTTGGACTGATATTCGCCAGAGAGTTGGGCCGTATCGCCGATGTTTTGTCTACACCCACAACAGTATGCCTGATGAACCTCTGGTTGTGTTGCATGTAGCTCTCACAAAAGAAATCTCGGATTCAGTGAAAAATATCATACAGAAGCCTACAAAAACAAGTAAATATTGTTACCACGTTTAGAATTTTTGCTTTTACTGTCTAAAAGTATATTGACAGCCAAAAAATTTAATGTAGTTCAGTTGATTTTTCTTCTAACTATGCCAGAGGAATTTTTAATAATACTTTTTTACGTTGTTATGGAACAACGGTCTAAACCAGTCATGGGCAAAGTACGGCCCGCGGGCCAAGTGCAGCCCTTTGGTCTGTCCAATCCGGCCCGCGACATGGTTTTGAGTAACCCCTAACAGACCTAACATTACATGGCACAAAACATATTTTCTGTGTAGCTAGAATAGAATAACCTTTTACTTTTCATTTGTTCTAGCTACAGAATAATAATAATTGCATTTTAATATTTACTGAGTTTGCACTCATCTTGTGTGGTGCGTGGTGGTAGATGTTTTATATTAGATTGGTCACATTGCATGCAAGCAAGCCATGGAAGTTTCGGCTAAGTTCGGAACGAATTGTACGCTACAGCTAGTTTCGTCTGTCCTCAAGGTCAGTTCAGTGAAGTTCAAGCGCTCTCAGTCACGTAGGCAGTATGTAACGTCAATTCGGTGACTATGTGCGTGGGTTCTTTTCTGTGAAAATTATTCGATAGTGTTGCTTTCTTTGTGTTATTTCTGATTGTTAAAATGGCAACTAAAAAACGTAAAGTTGATTCAGAATGTCGTGTTTTTAAAGATGAGTGGACTTTTAAATACTTTTTCACGACAATCAAGGACAAACCTGTGTGTCTGATTTGCAATGAATCTATAGCCGTATTCAAGGAATTCAACCTGTCACGACACTTAATGACTAAACACAACAACGCCAATTATGAAACTATGAGTGAAGAAAAGCGGAAGCAAAAAGCAGGAGATCTACATAAAAACTGGTAGGTCAACAAAATGTTTTCAAAAAAACAAAATAGTTCTCAAAAGCAAGCTATACATGCCAATTACGTTGTAGCATACAATATTGCAAAAAGTAACAAAACACTATCTGATGGTGAGTTTGTTAAAACTTGTATGCTCCAAGTTAGTGAAATTATGTGTCCTGAAAAGAAAAAAGACTGAGGCAGTAAGTTTGTCTCGAAAAACAATTACTTCCAGAATTGAGGTAATTGATAAGCAGCTGTTATCACAACTTGAGTCAGATAAAAGATTTTAAATTCTGTTCTTTTGCTTTGGATGAAAGTACGGACATAACGGACACAGCACAATTACTCATATTTATAAGAGGTATCGATGAAAACTTTGTTGTTACTGAAGAATTAGCTTGTATGCGTTCATTGAAAAGAACAACAAAAGGAGCTGATATTTTTCAGGAATTTAAAGAAACTATCACATCTTTGAAAGTTTCTGTGAACAATATTTGTAATATTACTACTGATGGTGCTCCAAGTATGACAGGGGCAAAAACTGGTTTACGAGGCATATTTGAGGCATCATTTCCTGAAAACGAAGTTGTATTTCTTCATTGTGTCATACATCAAGAAGCCCTGTGTAAATCGGCTCTTGACATGAACCATGTGCTTAATGTTGTTATTAAGCTTGTTAATAGCATTCGATCACGAGCACTGAATCATAGACAATTTCGGGAATTTCTTGAAGAATTGCAGTCTGAGTATTATGATTTACTTTACTACACTAAAGTAAGATGGCTCAGTGCAGGGTGTGTATTTGAACGGGTTTGGGATCTAAAAGACGAAATAATATCTTTCATGGAAGAAAAAGGAATGGATGAGTGTGAACATTTGAAAGATATTGTATGGTTTTCAGACTTTGCATTTTTCACAGATCTTCTCAGCCACATAATTAAATTAAATCTTAAACTCCAGGGAAGAAATCAATTAATCCACGATATTTGGGGTCATATCAAGGCTTTCAAAATGCAGTTAAATCTATTTTCTAATAGTCTAGTCAAGAAAGACTTTACTCATTTTCCAAGGCTACAAACTATTGCAGTCTGTGAAGATATACTTAATAACTATGAGAAAAACGTGAAAAGTCTTCATGATGAGTTTGAGCGAAGATTCCATGACTTCAAAATTATTGAACAGGATCTGGAGATTTTTAGCATGCCATTTAATGTAGATTTAGAATCAGTAAAATCTGAATTGCAGCTTGAACTTATTGCTTTGCAATGTAATACTGAATTAAAGCAACTATTTCTTAGTGTTTCTAAAATTGAGTTCTATAAGGTCTTGTCGAAATCAAGTTTCCCAAACCTGAAAACTCATGCTCAGAAGATAACTGCAATGTTTGCATCTTCCTACATCTGTGAACAGGTGTTTTCCACCATGAAGCTATGGAAAAACAGCATAAGAAACCGTTTGACTAACAATCACTTAGCTTCACTGTTGTGAATCAGCTCATCCCAATTTCTGCCAGATTATGAACAACTTTTAGAATCACAGTCTCAGTTTCATATGTCACATACACCTTCATACTCTGCCAAAGAATAATCTTGTTTTTTTTTTTTTACATTTTTTGTGTTATACTTAACCATTAAACTAACATATAAGTAAGATAAGCTTATACACTGAGTGTAAATTAACATTTTAAAATAAAGTTTATCATTTATAGAGATTTGTTTTGTTTTCGGCCCGCCAACAAATTTCTTATATTATTTGGCCCTCCACTTAGAAGGTTTGCCCATGTCTGGTCTAAACTCATCAAGCTAAGTTTAGTTGGACCTCCCAGGATTTTAACCAGTGCAGTTCTAATTAATGTAGAGTTTAATTATATTTTATCAGTATCTTTAATGTGTGTTGACGAGAGACCAGCTGTATTCGTAACTAGAGGACACCCTTGCACACTTCACGTGCCAACCTTGTCACTCGCTACGCTCATAAGTGAAAGCTTGGCCTACAGCCTTGCTTGGGAACTCTGCCTTTGGTCCCTTTGTGGAACTTGGCCTGCGGTCTTCTGGGTTAGGGTAGGTTAGGTTGGGTTGGACTGGGTTAGGTTAGGTTGGCTTGAGAAAAAAGCCATTGTACGTGCAAGGGACATTTAGGTGTAATAAAATCGATTGTTGGGTGTAAGAGAGGTAATTTTAGTCTTATCAATAGTCGCCAAAGTTCACAGGACTTCAAAGCCCTGCGTTGAAGTTAGGAGTGCTAGCCACTATGCAAGGAAAAGGTTAATTTAATAGAAAATATGTTCTTTTTAAATTAATCAGGGCTTTTGTCCAAATCTTTTTTTAAAAAAGACTATTTGTAGATTTTTTGGGACCTTTTATAGTTTTCCTATCAACATTAAGGTGGTTCGGCCGGCTTTAGGGACAACTGAATTCCGATTGCAGCGCTAACTGTACGTCTAACCACGATCTACTCATACACAGACACTCGACCCCTCCTCCTCCCCTGAGATGGGTGGGGTATAATTGCAGGAAGTCGTAAAAGCGCAACCCTACGGGTGCGGGTGCTGTTTCTCGCTGTACATCTGCATAACGATTGGATTGTAATGTAACATGTGGGTAAAAGTACATTCACCAATTGAGTATACAAAGTTAATCAATTTTGTATATTGTGTGATATTAAAAACCATAAGATGCCAAACACGACATGGTATTTCTCGTTGTAATAAAATAAAAACATATAACATTAATTATTTAATGTCAAATTTGTTAATTTGCAGTAAAATTACGTAATTTAAAATAACTGATGAACAAGACCAGTCCTGTAAGGGTCTGTTTTTAAAATTTGGGAATAATCTGGAAAATAGTTTGATAATTCTGTATGTACCAAGAAAGCCCGAATTCGCATCTTTGAGGTGATGTATTTATAACTATTATAAACATAATTTTAATGAAAGAAATACTTGGAAGCTGATATAAAGTAATTGAAATAGAAAAAATTAGAAAATTATTTTTGGCCAAACAGCCTTAAAAAACTTGTTAATAGTCGATTGTGAGATTCCTCCTGGTATGTGCCAATAAGGGATAGATTTATGTCCATCAGATGTTTATTGTGAGTTTGATTAATTTAGATCCGCATCCTCAGCATGACAGTGGCAATAACTTCGGTTGCTTTGAACAATCGAGATATTTTCTGTGTATTTTTTTTTTTATTTTTATCTAGGTATGATTTTTACATTGTTTGACTGTAAATTGTATGTATTTGTTTTGTAATTTTCACCAAGCCATTCCAAACACAGTGTTTTAGATTTGTAAATCAGTAGGTTAGTTGAGTTAAGAAATATGAGCTGCACCTATCTGTAAGACACTTCAAACTCTCATTTATTGATTACAATTTGAATTATCATCAAACTTAGTACCAATACAATTGCAGACAAAGAAGGGCATATAAATTTCATAGGAAGATCTACCTTCAAATGTACATATAAAGTAGTTAGTGAACATTTTGCTACTAATTTTAACTTTGTATGTGATCATGTGAGAAGTGGACTTGTGATCAAGGTAAGTTGTTTACTGCCTTTCCTCACAAATCTCCTAATTCAAATTTTGATCCATTTTGAGAGAGGATATTTTATAATTGGATGTTTATCATGCTCTCTAGTTTCAACATCTGAGCCCATTTTTATGTGTCTTCTGAAAAACCCTTATAGCATCAATATCAAGAGCCAAACACCTCTATACCATGAATTCAACCTTTATAATTTATTCCCATAGTCAAAACCTCAGTAAGACGAATTTATATTTCCACTTAATTCATGTTAAGACTCAACCTCTGTTCGTCGCAACTTCTTGAATTGCAGGTGGCATTAGACAGTACAGATTTAGTTTGATTCTATTTTGTGTTTGGTATTGTTCAGTGTGATCGTCGTTATGGTGAAAAGAAAAATAAGTCTCTTACTTTACATTGACCACATTCCTCTTAAATTCATCAATTGAGAGGATACAGTGCATAGTGCATTCGTTACTCTTACAATAAACGATTTGTTCTGCAGTAAAGCATATGAAAGTGAACGTCAATACTACGAATTTTGCCAGTTTTAACCTCACAATAAAGAACCTCGCTATTGCTAATAACTTGATAACACAAATATTTTTCAATCCCCTCCAGATTCAGGGTATCAAGGTTCTACTGTGTATCCAAATCACCCACTTTTTGTATTGGTCTTAAATGTTCTCTTTTTGCATTGTATTAATGAGCCCAAGGATTTACAAAGTTCAAAAATGAAAAAGATTTGCTTAGCTGACATAAATTTCTAATACATTTTAAGCTAATACATTTTAAGCTTTTCATATACTTCGTTACAGCTTAGACGTAATATTATGTTAGTTTTAAATATTTTTTTAGATTACTACAAAATAATATAAAAGCCATAATAATAGAATCATAATAGGATAAAATTCTTTTCCAGATCATGATACTTTGGCACAAAGTAACTATATAGAAAATCCGAATAACATTAAAGCTTTCATTTTCTACTCGATCACTTCTACTCAGAAAGGCTTACAAGTAAGTAAAGCTTTTGAATTTAGGCAAAATTATTTTGTGAAGAATGAATAATGTTTGTAGTCAAGTTGTTTTTTTAATTACTTTAACTATTACCATCGACAATATCAACAGACGGTAACTAATTGTACCAAACAGGAAAACCAAATCCTCAACTTAAAAGTGAAATGATTATTGAACAAACAGGTGTTTAGAAAAAAGTGTTTGAATTGTTTACTATGAAAATAAAATATTTCAACCTTTAAATTACGGTAGTTATAAATCTATTATAAATCTATAAAAGAATTATCAAAGATAAATAAAAATGTTCACTTCAAATGAATTATACAGCATATACTTGAAATAGATCTTCATGATAAATAAATGACAATACATTACAAAATCCAACCATCATTTAACGTGGAAACATTTCAAGGTCGCCGAATTATACATACAATACCTGCCATTTCCATTGAGTAGGGCCTATAGTCATTTGTAGTTTGGAGTGATTCTGAATTTTATCAGTGATATTTACAAAATTTATACCTTTTAAAATATAACTTGTTGTTTAAAAGAATTAACCGTTAGGCCAAGATTTAATACTTTGAATTGTAGCCTTAAAACATCAAGTCAAATGTAGAATGCTGGCTGTTTTCAGTGGTTTTTGAAAAATAATAACTTAAAAACGAAATAAGTTGTGAAAACAATATTTTTATCATTATTTGATGTGTTTTCTTTTGTATGGTAAAGTGTAGTTATTTCATTAATATGACCAGTTTTTAAAATCAAACAAATATAATTTTGAAACAAAATAGTTCACATAAAAATATTTTTAAATGTATCTGATCTTTTATGGTATTTTATCAGAAAAGTGCTAAAATTTTTATTTATTGGGTGTACTTTCAGTCTTTTTATTTAGAAGTTTTAAAAAAAGTTTTTTTTTACAAAGTGAGACTTCACAACATCATTAACATGTTCTTTCTTTTTGCCTTCCCATGCCCTGTTGAACCTCTTGATTCACATTCTTTGGACTTTCTTTTAACCTGGTGGCACTGTTGTCATTTCCAAAAAAGTATCTAATAGTACAAGTCTACTTAACTGTGGCCAATTACAGTTAGCCAGGGATTTCTCATTCAACTCTTCTTCACAAGGTTGACAATAATTCTTCACAAGGTATCTTTATCAACTATGCTATGGCTGCTTGTTATTTGTACCTTTATTACAAATTATACAACCTAAACTCGTGATAAACATGAAAAAGAGCTTTCTTCATTATTTTGTGAACTTATTTCAAAATTCTTGTGGAAGTCTGTGAGTAGTAAGTTAGGAAATTCAAATTTTAAAAATTCAATTATTTTGTGGATATTATCAAACAGAAGTCAAAACAAAATGCAGAAGTAACAACTTTACTAAACAAACATTTCTTTACTGTATCAGAAAGATTACTAAAAACATTACACATGATATTAATATTGTTCTTGTCTACTTCAAAAATTGCATCGATAATATAATGGAAAAGTTTTTCTTAGCACCAGTAATTCTTAAAGAAGTCATGTTAGTAATTAAAAATTAAAGAATAAAAAGTCATCCAGATGGGATGAGCTTTCAACGTTTTAATAAAAAAATGTTTGAAGTAATACCTCCACATCTATTTTATTATATATTAATAGACAATATTCTTTATTTTACATATTCTTAGAAAACAGTTTTAGAGTCATAAAAAGGGGCAGTTATACAAATCAAATCTTTAAAAATGATACTAAAGTCATTGGTTGATGTTCAAAGTCCTCCAGTTTAAAAACTTGTCATTAGAGTAAAAAGGATGTTGAAGGAGCCATCTTCTCAGGATTAATGGTTTATATATTTAACCATGGCCAAAGCTTTGGAATTTTTCCAGACCTGTTAAAATATAGTATAACTAAACCCATTCCAAAAAACAATTAGTGCAGTTAAGATAGTTCCTGACATATAGCTCTACTTTCAGTATTTCCTAATAGCTTGAAAAAATAATCTTAAACAGACTATTACCAATTTAATAAACACAAAATACACAATAAAGAAAAGTGTTGCTTTTGAGGAAAACTATCAACAAGAGATGCAAACTCTAAATTTACTAATTACATAATTGAAAATTTTGACAAGAAAATCCTATCTTTTGTGACCTGTCAAGAGCATTTGACTCAATAGACAGAAGTATTAATGAATAATTACAACATTCGAGATTTAGCCAAATCTGTTTCAGTCTTACTTTGGAAATCATTATCAGAAAGTACGGATTGATAATCGAGGCAAAATCTGTGAATCCAATCGGAAGAGTAACTCAACTAGATGTCCGCAGGGTTCAATATTAGAACCTGTTCTTTTTACAATTTTTGTAGCCAATTGTTTTGTTAAATCATTTTATTTAATTCTTTCTCCTGTTAAATGTTCTATAATGAGTTGGATGAGACTGTTTTTTTAATTATGCTAACAATTTAATTTATTATGATTTGTTGTTATTACTTATGCCTATATTCATCTCTTATCATTGGGTTTTATATTGAACATTGTTTAGCTGCCTTGAATTTAATAATATTAAAAATTCTTAATCAAAAGCGTTAGCTAATTTATTAACACTAAACAAGTGCCATTAATTGCTATAAAATATGTTTTCTCATATAATTTAATTGGATATACATGAGAAAGATGTAGGGCACTAAAAAAGTTAACCATGTTTGTTGGGACAATTCCTTCTCAACTCCCCTAAAACCCCATTTTCTAGGAGATTCTATGGGCGTAAGCCTTGAACTGCTTCATCATCATCATCTGAACAGCATCTCCAGTCTCCCGGGTGTGCTAACAAGCCTCTTCCATCTGTCTCTGTCTAAGAATAATTGTCTCTCCTCCGCCTGTTGAATGCTTGTCCCTCTCAGGAATAGGTCTTCTTTTACCAAATCCATCCATCTCGTCCGTGGTCTTCCGACTTTTCTCTTCCCTACTATTTCGTTTTCGAGCCAGGTTTTTGCCACTCTTCCTTCTTCCAATCTCTTCACATGACCAAACCATCCTAGCCTTAAGCTTCTTATTTTCTCTTTTACCTTCTTTTCGCATCCAAACTGGGTTCTTATAGTTGTGTTTCTTATTCTGTCACGTCTAGTTCTCTGCACTGCCGTTCTCAAGAATTTCATTTCTGCTGCTTGTATTCTACTATCGTCTTTTTTATTTAATGTACATGTTTCTAGGCTGTAAGTTAGGATTGGTAAGAAGTATGTTTTGTACAATATTGTTTTAGTTTTTAGGGATATATTCACATCCCACAGTAGGTTGTTTATTTGATGATAAAAAGCGGCTGCTTTACTAGTTCTATTTGAGACCTCAAGTGAGTCTGTACCATCTTTCGTAATGGTACTACCTAAGTACGAAAAATGTTCTTCATTTCTAAGCACGCTGTTCCCTAACTTTAATGCTACTGTGTCACCTCTATTGTTTATCGTCATTACTACAGTTTTCTCTTTGCTGACTGTTAAATTGAATGCATTGAATTTGTCGTTCCATAAGTTTAATTTATCTTGTAGTTCATCTTTGGAGTGGGCCCAAATTACTATGTCGTCTGCAAAGGCTAAAGCATTGAATTCAGTAGTTGCCAAATCCTCCTTAATTTGTTTCATTATTTCATCCATAACTAGGACGAACAGGTATGAAGATAGTGCACTCCCTTGCTGAACTCCCCTTTTCGTTTAAAACCAGGTTGAGGTATTTGTTCCCACTTGCACACAACTTTGGCATTCCTCATACAACATTTTTACTTTTCATATCAAACTATCGGGGACTTTTCTTTGTTTTAGGCATTCCCATATTCTATTTCTTGGGACACTATCATACGCTTTTTCAATATCTAAGAATGCCATGATAACTGTTTTGCCTTTTTCTATGTGTTTTTCTATTATTCTTCTAATTGTAAATATTAAATCGGTAGTGGAACGGTTTTTTCTAAAGGCATACTGTTCTTCTTCTAACAGGTCCTCTGTTAGACATCTCAATCTTTTTTCGATAATCTTCTCCAATATTTTTAAACCATGTGAAAGTAAGGTTAAACCTCTGTAGTTCCCACACTTTTTTCTGGACCCTTTTTTAAATAGGGGGATTATAATTCCTTTTCTCCAATCTTGAGGGATTTTGTTCTCTTTCCAAATAACATTAAAGACTCTTACTAGCCAATGTATACCATATAATCCAGCTGCTTTTATCATGTCTGCATTTATTTCGTCTTCTCCTGCTGATTTTCCATTTTTCATTGCTTTCAAACTGTTTTCCACCTCTAGCCAAGTTATTGGTGGTTCTTCTCTTCCTAATGTTTCTGTATCTTCAGTTGATATATCATTACTGGACTGCTGTCCATTTAGTAAATTGTCAAAGTGCTTCTTCATAACTTCAGTGATTTCAATTTCCTTTACGACCACCTTCCCCTTGTCATTTTCAAGGCCTTTAATGGCTTCACACGGCTTTCGTTTGTTATTTATGATTTTGTATAGCATTGATTTATTACCTATGCAGTCCTCTTCAAGCTTCTACGTAAACTCGGTCCAAGATTTTTCTTTTTCTTCTAACACCATTCTCTTTACCATTAGCCTTTTCTCCCGGTGCACAGCACTCTTTGTAGCTATAAGTGCTTCATCTCTGTTTGTTGAGCATTGTTTTGCTTTGTCCATGTCTCTTTTTGCTATATTTCTTTCCTTGATTGCTTCTTTGATCTTTTGGCTCCACCATGGGGTTTCTTTCTCCTTGACTTTAGAGCTGGTTTTTCCACACAGTTTCTCTGCATTTACAACAAGTGCTTGTTTGAATTTATTCCATTCTATCTCACCTTCCTCTAATGCACATTTTGGTACCTCTTGTTTGATTTGGTTTTGGTATTCCAACTTTGTCTCAAGGTTCTTCAGTTTCCACACTTTGATTCTTGGTTTCTTCTTACAATTAATCTTTGGCATTGGTATTTTTACTATATCTGCTACTAGTAACTTACGGTCACTATTTAGGTCTTTACTTGGTATGACCTTAATATCTTTAACCAAGTTCCCGGCTATTGGATCAGTAATAACATAATCTATGACAGTTTTAGATTGGCCATCCCAGCTGTACCTCGTTATTTTGTGGCTATCTTTCTTTTTAAACCAGCTATTCTCTACAGTTAAGTTGTTTCTCACACAGAAATCGAGTAGATGTTCTCCTTCCTGATTCCTGTTTCCGTATCCATGTCGTCCTAAAACCTTTTCACAGCCTATCCTCTCATTTCCTATCTGCGCATTTAAGTCTCCAATTATAATAAAGTTTTCACAGCTGCAGCAGTCTTCCAAGTCTGTCTCAAATTTTTCTTTGGTTCGCTCATCACAGCCAGTTTGAGGGGCATATACTTGTATCACAGTCAGTTTATCTTTTCCTACATTAACTACTAATTTTATTATTCTATCATTTAAGTACTCCACTTCTGAAATAGCATCCAACTCTTTGCTTAGTACAAAGCCTACTCCATTTCTTGCTTGCCTTCCGTTTCCATTCCAGGTTAAGGTATAGTTTTTTCTCAATTGTTTTTTCCCTTTTCCTTTCCATTTGGTTTCACTCAATCCAAGAATGTGGATCTTCCGTCTTTCCATCATATCTACAATTTCTTCTATTCTGCCTGTTAGGCTCATTATGTTTAAAGTTCCTATTCTTTTGAACTGCTTATCTAGTTTCAATTTATTTTTACAGTTATAAATGAATGTATTGGCTGTGTTCTAGACTCTATAGGAAGATTATAAAAGCTTTTCTAAGCAATCTCTAAGGACTAAGAACAAACTATTTCTTAATAAATATCTATGGGGCAACATAAATGTCTAGTTTCAGTTTCACATGTCTTTTATATTATTTGCTATTAATTACAATGTCATATTAGTACACATTCTTTCTTCTATGTAAACTATACAATTACAGCCAACTTGAAAATGTAAATGTTATCTTGTATGTTTCAGGGCATCGACCTCGGAAATTATTTAATCAAGAGAGCTTCCAAAGAGCTTCATATAGAATTTCCAGAAGTAAAAATGTTTTCTTCTCTTTCACCAATTCCAACTTTTCGACAGTGGTTGGTAGATAAAATCAAAGTTGCTGAAAAAGGTGTTGTTTTAGTCTTATTTTTAAATAGATCTACTAAAAATATAAAACCTACTTTATTTCAATTTAGAATTGTTTTTTTCACAAGGAAAAGTAGTGCTTAGATGTTTTAGGATAGGAAGGCAGGTTTACCGTGTTGGTAAGTTCTGTGAAAGTACATATAGCAAAGCAAACACGAATTAAGATATGATGCAAGTAATCTCGAAATGTTCATGTTACATATGTCTTTGAAATGTTTTTATGTATACAATACATTTAGGCCTTGCTTATCTGGCCTAATATGGCGGTAGGGCAAGCCGGATAAAGCATGAGTCATAAAAAACTTGGTTTTCTAACAAAAAAAGATATAACTAATAATGGATGTCGAAGAGAAGAGTGACACAACGCAAATTGTGAAGGCATGGAGAATTTGGACAAAAATAACGCTGTCAACTACATATTGTCGAAATATTATGTCTCTCAAGGCATATGTTTTTAATAAAAACTGTGTTTTACTCATTTAAAATTCTAACATCATATGTTAAGTTGCTGTATAGTATTTAGATAAAAGATTGTCATAGGGTATAAATTTAGTGATTTTAAAAGGATGTACAGTAACTAACTAGACCCTTTAAATGAACGAGAACGTGTGTTCACTTTGCCACAGTAAACAAGACTGACAATGCTGAGGTTGTGTACACAACAAACTCTTCCTTCCACTTCCCCATATGAAAAATGGACTCTTCCAGCCGCTCCGTCACTGAAGTAAACAAATTGGCAGCTGGGATGTTTTGGTGCATTATTCAATGACAACCGATAATGCATATGTAATTTTATTGCAGCGATATTGCTTCCGCGTATATGTAATTGTAATCTAATAAGAAAATTTTCCATTTGATTAATATATTAAGCATGAGACAGTTACCACAGACTTTTTAACATAAAGTACTTTATGAAAACATGAATTATTCACCGATACTTTGTGTTAAAATATTAAGTAAACAGCATTCAAGGATGAGGGAGAACAAGAAAATTTACCAACAGTTAGTTGAACTGACCGTTCCACAACAAAGAAACTACAAACTTGGATACAAACTTGGTTCATTTTATTGAATAAGTGAAATGAACCAATTCGAACCTGGCTTGTATCAGTATTTTACTGATGAAAAATGATCAATAATAGTCTTTATATTATATAAAATATTCTATTTAGGTTATTTTATGCCCATTAATATTCTATATTTTTAATATGTTCCTTTCAGTTTATTGTACATGAAAATGATGTTGCTGTAACCCGCTGTTAAACTTTACTTCTGAGCTTTCTATTTGTATTATAAATAGGTAACGTTGCGAATTGCATTTCATATTTTATTAATTTGAGTTCAATTGTTGAGCTTACTGGTAATATACTGTATTTGTAAAATATGTGCCTTTCAATTCATTATGTTTCCGTTAATGTATAAACATATAAGAAATAGAACATTTTATAAGTTATTTATATTTTAGAACTCCTTCAACTTGCAGAACTGTATATTAATGTAACTCTAAAAAGAGTTCATTATGAGGAGATAAGTAAAATGGTCATGTTAAATGTATGGTAAGAATAGATTTATTATTGTTAAATCCAGAACTTATTTTCAAACATTAAATAATTATAAAACTTGTATATGCTTGAAATTGCAATAACAATTGTGTGTTTGGACTCATTTTGTTATAAATTGAATGCTGAATCCAGACAATAGAAAACTATTTATCTAAAATTTAAATTAAAAAAATATTGATATCCGTTGGTGCATGCCTAGTATATATTCTCATTCACTCATCAAAGAGCTATAGAATGAAGGTCAGGCTGGTCCTGCTGTGACTATAATTGCACGTCGGAGTGCGAGGGTTCCCTTAATCGTCCAGTGGCCTTCGTAGAAGGGACAGACTACAGATACAGTCTAACTCTACAACTGCAATTTAATATGAACCAAAACTGAATTAGTCCATAAATTATTATTTTAGGGCGACTTTTGGAAATCAAATCACGTTGACAGCAATTAAATAGTTAACAAAAAAAGATAAATGCGTTTGCATCTCATGAATTCTCCTCAACATTCTATGTAACTGTCGGTTCGTGAATGTGTTCAACTCTTATTGTTCTGTTTTCAGGTGAAGATGTTTGAAC
>JAQJVL010006990.1:0-26020 GCA_035578905.1 Stictocephala bisonia | reverse complement strand
TAGCATTTTTCTTGAGGAAAACTATCTATAAAATTCCATGCAATAATCAACAAATATGATGAAAATTTGTTTCTAAATAAATACTATTCTTGGCTTTTGAAAAATCTCTGGACAAATTTTTCTCCTACGAAACAATATCTTTTTAATGTTCTAATCTATATTTAGTAAAATTATAATTTAAATACAACTTTTGAATAATGTCATAGACTTATTACCATAGCATATTAACCTCGAGTTAACTTTGTATAAAGTTTAATTCTGACATTGCCTTGTAATTTGTATGACAAATAAATGAATTTGATTGATTTGAACGTTGCATATGGCGCCAAAATATATGTCAGGTCTATCTAATTTTTTAAGTCTTTGATCTTTGCCGTAACAACCTTCTTCCGGCAATAGAATCTGTAACCCTGTTTACGATTCAGGCTCTGAAAGCAAATTTATAGTCAACCTTGATGTTGGCCCTGACTTTTCTAAGGCCTTCCTATGCCTTAGCCAACATATATTATTATGTAAATACTCTTTTTTTTCTTTTATAATGACATAAATATTGTTATTGTATGTATTATGATAAAAAAAAAAAAATGTGGAATATTATTATAATGAAACCTTTACAGTATGTAGCTATTTTTATTTCTCCCTCCCTTCCACCTACAGTGATTGGTTTTGGGCCGAAATTGGAGGCGTGTCCAGTGAGTAGTAGGGGGATGGGATACTAGGGAAAGAGTTTGGAAGGAAAACGGAGTCTGAGAAGAGAGCTGGAAGTGATAGGACTTCGGTAAAATAGACCAAGGGGGAGGACAAGCACCTGGAGGTCCAACTACCTAAGCATTGTCAACCCGCCCTGCTCAGCAAACACGGGACAAGCGAGGAGGAGGACGGAGTCATGATCCAAACCCCCTGCAAGATCGACCTCCAGAGGACTTCACGAGCGGCCAACTTGAATCTGAGTGACGAGTGGACTAGCAGCCTATCCTGAGGACCAGAGAAGTCATCTCAAGGAACTACTAGCGACTCCACACACCCCTAAGGGACTGCGAGTGGTTCCAGACTCGAACAGCCCACCTGACCCTGAGGGACAAGCGGACGCCAAATCCACTACTAGAGAAATGACCTGTGTTATGTCAAAATTTGTTTAACACCTCCAGGGTTTAAGGGGATTGAATTTATAAATTGGCAGACGAAAAGAAATTTAGTAAAGGCGTTCAATATATGTTTAACCTACACCAAAGGGTGAGTCGACAGGCTTTACTTTGCGAACTATTAATAATTTTACTTAAATAATAAATAAATATAATTCACTGATTGAGGGAATTGAATCTTGTATAATTTGATGTGTCGAGAAAGTTAATTTAAATTGTAAATATATAAATACGTAAATCCATGTAATTGATCATAGTCCGTATAAGTGTTTGTTTTGAACTGATATAAATATATGGTAAAGAAATAATTATTGCGGTGGATATATTAACTGTTAATGTTGGATAATTTTTGTAAAGAATAAAGTAATAGTAACTAGGGTCATTTGAATATATTTAAATTGTCACTTGGATGTATTTGTAAAATAATATAACTTGAAGTGTAGGATAAATTGTTGAAGATGTCATAGTTGGTATATTGTCGTTTGATTGTTAATTTTGATTGTAATTAATTGATTGATTATTTTGTGAGTACAACTTGTTTTTGAATATTTATAATTTTCACTTGTTATTATAGATGTCTTGCATTTATAATGCTTGCGTTAGTTTGAATCCTTAATGTAACGTTTGTATCATTATTTAGAGGATTGTGAATTTAATATATATAGGAGTTAAGAAGCTTGTTGTAAATTAATGTTTCCCATACAAGACGAGTGGGTTGAACCCTTGTAAATTAACTTTAATATTTAAATTTATTTGTTTACTAGACCGTATATTGAAGCTCATGTTAATAGTAATTTAAATAAATTTGATTAAAGATTTCTGAAAAGGAATAATTTGTATTGTCTATTGTTTGACGAGAAGGGCATGTTGGAGGAGGTGTATATATATATATATAAGAGTTAGGATGAGGTAATTGTAATATTTTGGAGGGGATTGACAAAATGATGTGCTGTACAAATAAATGTGTGTTGTACTTTCACCAGTGTCAATAGTTATTCCAGGTCCTGGTTTCCTACACTAGCTAAGCGTGTTATCAAGGTTAAAGTGTTTTCTCATTACTTGTAGAGTAATCATGTGTGATTCAACATTTTATTAATTATTTTGCTACTTATAACTTTGATTTTTAGTGGAAATAAAAGTCTTACTTCTGTGGTTGTTTTGTCAAATGTTTTACACAACTAAAATATTAGTTGTATTTAATTTTATAGAAGTCGTATTAATATTTTCAGAGTTGAAGGAGTCCCACGTATTCATCTGGGACCTATTTTGTCTGGCAGAGCGGTCTGCAGGGATGATGTCCAGCGACAACTTTTCTCACAGCGGTGCTCAGCCCGTGCTTGGGATCCAGAGTTTGATAGTGTTGTAGAGTCTGTAATGGGTAATTGTAAAGACAGCTTTGCACTGGTTAGAGGTATAGCTGACTACCGTGATGGTACTAGGAAGTCTCCCTGGCAGGCATACGCCAGTCTTACAGCAGCTGCGGTGGTCAAGGCTATTATCTCTGCTATGGACCCTGCTCCTGCTTAACCTCAGTATAATATATACGGATCTTCTTAATGACAAATATATACAGCAATGTATTGTATAAATAAAGCCAATAAATCACTAGTGAAAATTATGCAAGAAATATAAATGAAATTGTATTGGATAGAATCTTACCAATTCATAGTTATCAAAGAGTTGAGTTAAACCCTTTTTAGTTTATTTCATTTAACTTTGATAGGCCTAATTACATGAAAATACTCAACAAATCTCTTTATAATAAATTATTATCAATTTCGCTGAAGTTTTGCAAAAATAACCATATTGTTATATGGACACATGCTATGATTCCAAATATTATGATTTTGTTCTTTTTTATAAATAGTTTTAGATAACATAGATAAATCAACTATTTAGTATTATCACATAGCCAGTTCAGTATCATTCACAAAGAATTACTGGAAATCTTTGTCTTTTTTTATTTATTTTGTTTACTTTTATTTATTTAGTTTATTTTTTGTAAGTTTATTTTAAGAAAATGTTAAACCACTCACAATACTATAAATTGTTGATTTCCTCTTTGAGAGTCTTGCAAAAAGAACAACTATCATTGCCAGAGATCCTATATATCACTAGAAATGTGGTCTTCTATAGAAGTAGGCTTAGGTAATCGGTGGTAAATTAACTATGTAGGCCAGAAGAAGCTGCCAAAACAGAAGTTACCATGATGATACAATGAGTTATATGATTATTTTATTTTTGGTAACACAGTTTTTATCCAGTTTAATTATTCAATGTAATAATTGAAACTATAGATAGTATAACAAAATATGTTTGCGTAACTTTTAAAAATTAATTTTAACCCCTTGGTATGGTTCATAAAAAAAAATTATATTAGAAGAAAAGTTGTATCACTAATTATCAACACTTAATTGAGCAGGTGGCTGTTGCACACATTTGAAAATGTAGACATTTAATGAAATTAGGTTTTCTTTAAAATAAAATTTAAATAAGACTAATTTACTTGTGATAGAACAGAAAATGAATTTTCACATAATTGTTTTTGAATTCTTACAAAAACATAAAATAACTTCATATTTAGTGTAACTTTACTTATTTGTTGGTTGTGGCTAAATCTCTAGGTTTAGAATAACCCAGTAATTAAATATATTATTTTAACTCATAGATCTTCACAAATTGCTGGTGTGGTGGCTTGTCTAAGGCTTCGGACTGTGGAGGCAAGGTCCAAGGTTTGAATCCCCACTGAGCCAATGGTCGGTACTTCACTCAATGAATAAAGTTCACGCACAGGCCAGCAGGCTCATGTGAACTGGCGAGTGAAGTATTAAAAAAAAAAACTAGATTTAAGATTCTCTAGCTTGCGCCAGTTTATATTCAGGTAATGCAATAATTTTATGTTTTATAACATTTTTTTTCTTTTTGTTCTTTGATAAGTTTGTATAATCTCAAACCATTTAAATTTGGTATTTTTTAGATATTTTTTTCAGATAATAATTTAGAACTTAATGATTGTATTCTTAAGCTAGATAAGTTTGTTTATCAAGATAGTGAACTTGGAAAATGCTTCTCTTGAACTTTTATGTTTTCTCTCTTAGGACAACGACTTAAAAGAAAGCTTATAAATATAGTGGGTGCCTTGTCTTTGTTTACTATCATTCTTTATCAGATCTAGAATGAGTATGTTTGACAGATTAAACATGGTTTTACATACCTAAGATCTGGTCTCTGCATTACTTAACGTCACAGGTATACGATGACTTGGCTGTATCTAAAAAATGTATATAAGTCTCTTAAGACAAAGTGCTTCTTAATAGTTTCTTTTCAGTTATTATTTATTTACCATAACAAATATTTACAATTTATTTTTTATTTATTAACTGCTTTCCAAGATTTTACAATTTGGTTTAACATAAAGTAATACTCAGTTCGTGTTTATTCACACCTCTTTGCATTAGTTGAAATTTTAGTTTGATATATTGTAGTTTAGTTTAATAATTTTTCTATTTTCTGTCAGTATTATTTGAAATATGAAAATTATTTCTTTAGTGTTTTTTTTTTTTATACTTTGGTATTTTTTTAATATACTTTAGATAAATTGACTTACCATTAATTGAACAGATCATAGACACAAAACTGGTCTTTGACATGGTCAGAGGTAGAAATAATATTACATTGGCAAGAATGTTATTGTAAGAATAATCTTATATATTTACACAGGAAGAGTTTTACAGTTATTTTTATGTACTCATTGGATTTTATTTATGTAAATTGTAAACTCACTAAGATAGTTTACTTTTCACAGATAATTTATTGTTACTTATTTTTATAGTGAACCTCATTTGCATTCTTTTACAATATTTCTTTGTCTCTTGTGCATGGAGTATATGTTCCTTGTTATACTTTAAGCTCAGGTTTCAAGTATGTAGCTGAAAAGTCTGGAGTTGGTTAATTAAATACCAAAAACAAGGAAAGGTAAATAACATTTCATTTGTACCTGAATAAAAGAGTTGAGAAATAAATTTAGTTTTAACCTTTAGGCTGACTCTAACTATTAACTTGTATTTGACAGACCCTAAAGACTATAATGTTCTATGTAGACATACCTCCTAGGTTTGATGGCTTGCTAGAATTTGGAAGACAGTTTTAAATCGGTTTTGAAGATTATTTTGAAGCAGAATGATACCAAAGGATTTGACTAACAGCAAGTTTGGCTATTTAAATTTTTGAACAGTTGATTTTCTCATATAAAGAGACCAAGTTCTTCACTAATTTAAAACAACAAAACTGTACAGAAACATAAAAGTGTATTTAGGTAAAAGACAAAAATAGAACAGGAAGTTCATAATGGAGTTTATACAGTGGCGGTATTACAGAATTCTTTCAATATTTGATTTCAGTTTCACAAACTCAACACTGTTGCACTGAACATGATGTGTTAAGTGAGTTTCTAAACAACAAATTTAATATTGTTGAGGCAAAATTTACTTTGGCTAATATGGAATTTTTTAATGTTAGATCTGTAAAAAATAATTCATTTCTTATCTGTTGTTATTCAGAGTTTTGTTTAACCATCTCCAGACTGCTTAGATAGTCAGGTGAGTAGATATTTTTAACAGTTCAAGCAATAGATACATTGTAATACATGGTTTGGGTTTTAATACTAATAAGTTGTTTATTATTTTTGAATAACTTATATCAGTTTTGTGTTATTATATTATTCATGGTCTAAATCAGGGGTTCCCAACCTTTTAGCAACTGTGTACCATCTGACGGTTTTTGAACATTTTGGCGTACCACCGAACACCAACCACCACAGGAGGTCTGAGGGGTATGGAATACCACCCAGGAGATGTGGGGTGTCTGGGGGTCATCCCCGGAAATTTGTTGAAAATGGTGAGTTTTGCGGATTTTGAAGTTGTTATTTTGTTTTTACTTGTTTATATGCAACACTGATTAAAATGTTAGTAAATCTATATAAATTACTTAATTAGGATAGTATATACTTATCTTAATTAAGTTTATGTACTTTAAGATAGGTTTAAATACTTATCCTAATTTATGTAGTTAGTAATACATCTATAAAATTGAGGAGACAAAATTATTATTAGTATTAACATTTAAAGTTTTTTTTTAACTTCACTTACCAATTCACATGGGTCTGTGTGAACTTTATTCAGCGAGTGAAGTTCTGATTGATGGCTCAGTGGCTAAAGTCATTATTATACAAACGTGTATGTGTGATAGCTTCACACTCATACAGCCACCCACCATAATCGCTCTTATCTTCAACCACCTGACGCGTACCACCTGAAATCTATCCATGTACCACCAGTGGTATGCATAACACTGGTTGAGAACCTCTGATCTAAATGACAGCATTGTCATCTGTATACAAATATTCATTCAAAATAAGAAATTATAATCTAATGCAATGTAATGTGTAACTTAATTCCAAGTTGGGCCTTCCTTATTGTATAAATATTAGTGAGTAATGTTGGCAAACTTGTCATAGTAGTTTGATATTGAACATTGCTGATATTATTTGCCTATTCTACCTTATTCCAATCATTGAGTCCCTTTTTATGGTTACTATGTAGGTATAGTTAATATATTATTGATTTCTTCATATTTTATTTTACTAGTCTTATTTTGTGGTTTTGTTACCTTTTATCATTATTTTCTTATAAAAGGTTATTATATTTATATTTTGAAGAGCATTATATTTAATTTATCATAAATGTATAAATGATTAAAACTGTCTTGTTAAGAATGGGACTTTTACATTAGTGTTAGTTTCGATTTGAGAGTAAAGAAAGGCTGTGATGAACCAACTAATATCCTCTCATAGACTAAACTAAAGTTAAATTTGAGATATTTACCTTTCTCAACTTCAACAAGAAAATAGGTAAAATTATATTTTAATTTAACATTAAAATTTGTTAAAAATGATTTTTTTAATTTATATTGTAAATGGATTTTAGTAGTATTTGACTTATTCCATTAGGTTAACACCAAACTGGAAAGAATGTGTACATTATTGGTAAATCCATACATTTCAGTTAAAAGGAATAGAAACTACCTCTTAGTTGATTTCACTTACATAAACAAAATAAACAAAGATATTATTTGGTAAAAAAAATAAAACAAAATGTATTGTTGGTAAATCAGTACATAGTATAGAGAGATGCAAAACAAGAGTGAGAAGATGGAGTGGACGTAGTGTTGATACTGACACTTAAAAAGGCGACATACCTTCTTCAAGGGAAGGAAAATAACTGTTATTAATTCAATAATATTAATAAATACATTTATCTTATTGGTTGATTATATTTCTTTTAGTTTTATCAAATGTTTGTAACTTATTTGTTTGGTGTGTTCAATTTAACATGACTAACAAACTCATGATGATTGTTCATTAACAACGTATAGAGAGAATAACATGTAATTTGTCAATATAGAAAGAAAGTTACATAAATAAAAAAGAATATATTTAAAACATGGGAAAGATAAATATTGACCTCTATATTTGATTATTGGCTTAGTTTGTAGATCAAACTTATAAATTACTTTTTGAAGTTTTGTAAGCCCCTCTTATTTGTAGATATTGCAGCCTTTGGTTAACTGTATCCACTCCTGTTTATTTGGTGCACTATTATCAAACAATTACTTCACCTCACCAGTTCGGTCTTCTAACTGTTGATCTTCCATATTGAAAACTAGGGATGGGTCGGTTCCTAAAGTTGGTTCTCGGTTCTTGACAAAAGAACCGGAACGGAGAACCGATGGGGAAAATTCAGTTCTGCGGTCCTGATTCCAGGAAAACAAACGGGAAGATAGCTTTCATATCAGGAATGTTTCAGGTGTGAAAAGTGCTGATAAACAGAACCATCATTTTATACATTTTTAGAGTGTATTATGCTTCATATTGGGGAAATACCCAAAATACTATGTACTGTTTTTACTGACTGATTCCAGATTATCTGTTGATTCACTGGTGTAAAGGTATTCGAACAGTTTCCTGAAACATACTTAAAAAGTACTGAGAACCGGAAACCGATTTTAGTGAAGATCTGAACTAGAACTGAACTGAAAAAAAAAAATGGAGCCGACCTATCACTATTGAAAACCTTTTTCAGGCTTCAGTCTCCTATCCTCCAAACTGAACTGCTCTCTGTGTATTTATTGACTTCATGTCAGTCACGTAATATTTTCTTGGTGTACCACATAGGATCAGTATTCCTTCCACTTCCAACATGATCCACTAAGTTAAGCACTATAATGATGTATTGAATATTTTATTTCTTTATTTAGTTAAATAAATATTCTGAAAGGACTTCTCTTTGAAGAAGATAAAAGGATTTTTAAACAAGATTAAGTGCCATCCTGTCACAGGAACTTTGTAATGTAACAACTTCATTTCTCAGGTGAAATAAGCCAAGATTTTTTTTAAAGTTAAAGAGTTTGATTCTTGTCAAATTTCTGTTTCTAAACATATTTGCATTTTTTTAGTATTACAAATAAAAATTGCCAGATATTAAAAGTTTATATAATTTTAATTTTGCCTATATTTAATTTGTGTATTTCGTCAATGCCAAAATTGTTTAGAGCTTATTATATTATTTAACTCAGTTATTGCAAAGAAATTGAGTTGTTTGATATGAGTTATCTTGTAAAACTTATATTAAAGAACACTTGAAATAAAGACCTTATTTATTTAAATTGTTCTGAAATTATATCAATACAATATATGTAATATGACTGATATAGCTATTTACAAATTTATTTTTGGCTCTGATATGCTGTAATTTAAATTTTATGCTATAATTAAACATTTTACTCATAATTAATTGAAAAATGTTAATTTATCTGTATTTTGTGATATATTTTTATGGCAATGCTTTTGTATATAAGGGGACCAATATATAAACAATGGAGTTTAAAAATATGTATAATGTTTAAATTGGTGGCTTTGTTGTTAATTTATGTCTTTGAAGTTTGAAATCTTCACAGTGATTTATAATATGCTTAAATAAGTTGCTCATTTTTTGTTTTACCCCTGAATTATGTTAGCAAAAGAGTTATTTTGAGATGTTGACAAATAAAATATTAATTTCTAAAACTGTTAGCCTGAAAATTGGCTTTTTTCAAATCCGTTGGGTCTGCTGAAGTATTTGTGTGATCAGCTCTATTCTATGGAGAGTTATATATCAAGGTCTTTCTAATTTTTGTTTGAGAAAAAAACGGATTTACTTGTCAACTTCATTAATTCATTCATTATTTAACTTGTTTATTTGTTATTTAACCTACACTATTTAAAGAAGTTATCTGTTCTTTATGAGAATTAAAACTGCAATCTTAGGTTTCCCAAATTCATTTTTGGTATTTGGAATAGTTAACTACAGGGTGGCGCACGAAATGATCCAACATTTATTTTTGTTCAAGAAAATTTATTGTGAATGCAATACAGTAAAGTTTGATATAAATTGTCTACTGCATACCTGGACATTACTTTAACGCCATTACATGTTCAATGTGGCCACCTCTTGTCTGATAACTGCTTCAACACGAACGCCTATGTTATTGATAACTCTGCGACACATATCCTCGGTTATTTCGTTACATGCCTCAATGATTAGCACTCGCAGATCCATCAGTGTGTTAGGATGTTTAGAGAAGATCTTCTCCTTCAGAAATCCCCAAAGAAAATAATCGCACGGATTCAAATCAGGACTGTTTGGAGGCCAGTTATGGCCACACGCAAAACGATTAGGAAATCAGCTTGAAATGACATTTTGGTTGAAATTTTCATGCAGAAAATCTAAAACAACATTAGCCGTGTGTGGTCTGGCTCCATCCTGCAACCACTGGTTCTCTAATTGAAACCCTCTTGCAATTAGTTGAGGTACAAAATAATTACGTAGCATGTTTAGATAACGCCCACTATTCACAGTATGTTAAAAAAAATGACCCTATTAGCCCATGGCTCGAGATGGCTGCCCATACCGTAATTCTTGGAGCATGATGCACATTTTCATGTAGCACAAGTGGATTTTCGGAAGTCCAAAAACGCACATTTTGTTTATTTATAACACTGTCTAAGTGAAAATGTGCCTCATCTGAGAACCAAACATTGTTAATCAATATGTCTTGATTAACTGCCCATTCTGCAAAAACGATTCGTTGAAGTTTGTTGTCAATCGTTAATTTAGGTAACACTGTAATTTTTTATGGATACAAATGCAATTTTTTTTTTTAAATTCTCAGCACAGATCGCCTAGAAATGTGAAGATCTGCTGCCGCTTTTCTAGTCTACTTGCCTGAACTCCTCACCAACGCTGCTCTGACAGCTTCAACATTCTGTGGATTACGGACAATGGAAGGCCGTTGACGTTTCCTCTCTAATACTGAGCCATCACTATTAAATTTTTCATAAAGTCTACGAATAGTTTTAAATGATGGTGACCAGCGAGTTTGAAAATGAGCACGAAACCGTCTTTGTATAAGCGCCGCACTTTTTGTTTCATTAAAAAACAACACAGTCTTTATGTGTTGATCCACAGACAATCTTCCTTTGTCAGCCATCTTGCAACAAAAAATAATAACAGAAGCGGAAACAGAGGGAACTAATCTCCATAAACAGCTGATAGTTTTGCAAACTTACAACACAGTCATAATAGGTAACTGGAATAAATACTACCAAAACAAATGTTGGATCATTTCATGCGCCACCCTGTAATTTCAACTCCTTCTTCTTAGTCCTTAAAAATAAAAAAGACAATGCTTGGAATATAAATAATACAACTACAGTTATCAGAAGTATGGTTAGCAAAGTCATGAGAATACAGATAGCACCAAATTGCCAAAGTAACATCTGCTGCAAACTCAAAATGAACAAAATACAAACGCTCTTTAGTAGTTCTTTCATTTGAACTGTTTTAAGAAAAGTCCTTCACTGTTAGTGATATCAGCCTTTTCAATTTGCAATTTTTGAAAATTTTCTGTATGGCGTACATTGTCTAAAACTGCACTATACTAATCATAATTGAAACAAAGGTACTGTTTGAAGTAATGATATTACTAATTATTGTTGATAATTAGTGATATCACGGAGGATATTCCAGAGCTCATTTTCGCGATGAGAAAGGAAATAGTTTTGTGATAACCGTTTAGTGATTTTATTAGACATTAATTTATCGTCAAACGATTTGGTGCTTGTTTGGTTAAGAAAGTGGAGGGATACTCTATAGGACAAAGCCAAACAACATACCATCCCCAGGTACTATATATAGTTGGATTTTAGATCAAATACAAACAGCTTTTTGTTTTCGATCAAGTCAATTTTTTTGTCATGCTATTTAGTAATTAATCTTTGACAAAATGGTACAAATGTGAGTGTGGAGGGGAACATGATATTGCCACAGGATTTATGATATGTGTAAGGGTTGTTTAGTAAATTTAAAAGCACAGTTATAATTGCCTCACTCCCGAAATAAGGTTTCCCCAATAAACAACCTACTTCCTCAATTAAGTATTATTGCATTGTCATGAGAGTATTTTATTGTTAATGAAGTTTGAATGTATATTATAAATTTCACGGAGTTGGATATCTTTTTTACTTATTTTGATGAATTATATAACATGCATAATTGATTTTTAAATTGATCAGTTAAGAGGTTGACAAACCATAAATAATTTCTGTTTAGGCATGTCCCTTTAATTTAATTATACATCCTGAAATTATATTGGTTTTTTTTTTATTTTTAAGATACTTTAAAACTCAAATATCAAGTTTTGTATCAGTGCTTCATTATATTTATGTTTAGTCCTTATTCCAAGATGCTGCCTTGGGCATTAATTCAGGCATATCACACAGTTTTTAACATAAACAAATATTGTAATAGTAATATAAAACCAGATTATTCTTATTTATTAATATTTTTAAATAAATGTTGAGTGTTAAAAGCCTTTCTGATGTTATCAGTTTTTTGTGTACTTACAAACTGGATTACCTTAATAAAATGATGAGCATGAAATAGCTCTAAATTTTATAATTTACTTAACAATATATTATGTGGTCCTATTTAAGAAAATGGAGGAACATATATTATATATCCCTTCTAAGGGCTGAAAAATTCTTGTTTTATTGGAGAATATTGTTTCAAAATGCGTATAAAATGGTATGGTAATGCTTTAAACTTGAATAAATAAGTTACTTATACAGGTTATTGAAAGTCTCCTTAGTAACGCAATGAAAGGCAAACATAGAGTTAACAATGTACATTGGCAGTAAATTAATCACAATAATAATTTCACTGTCAATTCAAATCAGACCCACCCATAGTTTGGGTTTGTCTGATTTGACACCGGGTGGGTCAAAAAATGCCCACCGAGTGTCCATCTTGACCCACAGGTCTATCCACAGATATAGACCCACCCAGTGTTTGTCTTGGCAAGCCCATTTGATGTACATCTTGACCCACACTCCTATCCACATATATAGACACAACCACTGTCTGTCTTGTGAATCCCACCTGATGTACATCTTGACAAACGCTCCTATCCATACATAAAGACCCACAGTTTGTCTTGACAATCCCACCTAATGTACATCTTGACCCACACTCCTTTCCACACATATAGACCCAAAGTTTGTCTTGACAATCTCACCTGATATACATCTTGACCCACACTCCTATCCACATATAACAAATTGCAGAATACGTGAACAATGGCGACAGTTGTCCGAGGCACCGTCGTCAACGGAACTTGGCGCGGCACCTCAGTACCATCAACCCACCGGTCCATCCATACACGCACAGTTGTGATAACCCGCCCGCCCACCCATACACGAACAGTAGTGATGACGTACACAAACGTACCCACAGTTTGTCTTGACAATCCCACCTGATGTACGTCTTGACCCACACTCCTATCCACACAAATAGACATACTCACTGTTTGTTTTGACAATTCCATCTGATTTACACCTTAATCCACATTCCTATCCACACATAACATATACACAGGGCCGGTTTAAGGTGTAAGCAAAGTACACGGTTGGTAGTGCACCAGAGAAAAGGGGACGCCTAAACGCTCAGTATTAAATTAAGGAGACTGGATTTTGAGTGTTTACTCACTGCCACATTCATATTGTAGGAGTAATATTTTATCACAAAGTAGAACTCCATGAGCATACATATACTGCACTCCACTGCTCAAGATACTGTTATATTTAAATTGACGCAAAATATTTGCTCCCTCCACTAGTGGCTGATAAAGGGCTGATCTTAATTACCTAATGCACTAGAGATGGAATACGGTGTCGATTTCCCGCAAAGGTTGCAGTTACAACGGTTGCAGGGGGACAACAGTTGCAGACAACAATTGCGCTGCGACAGCTAACTCCAACTGATAGTAGTTGTCAGTTCGTCTTGTTGCGTTGTAGTTGCAGCTGAAACGCTAAGGTCAAACCATGGTAGTTGTAACGTTGCGTTGACGTAATTATTATTGGGATATTTATTTAACATTACTGTTACGATGTTGTGTAATCAATACAAACAGTATTTTTGTTTTTCCAGTAACTAGAGAAATTAATAAATTTAGTTACTGGTATTTATTATTATGTTCTTTTTATTACAATCTGTTAAGCAATGAACATCTTAACAGGTGCATAGAAATTAAATGTGAACTACTTGTAATTATTTATTTTAACCCATATTACAATAATGTTAACAGAGCAGAACCATTTAAAAAGCGAGGTAAAACACTGAACATAGCAGAGCTGACAGGTAGCAGAAGGATGATCCGCAAATGCACCTATCGGACAGTTTTCAGTCGACTAGTGCAGCTATCAAGTTCGGAAACATTGAAGTACAATCAGTTGCAGCTGTAACTGTTTACAACAACGTTTAGTTGCAGCTACAACTCCCCCCAACGCAACGCTACACTGCCATTGCCACAAGTACTCGCGCATACGGCAGAAGTCGTTTCAGTTTCAGTTGTGAGTTGACAGCTAAATCCAAGTTTCAGTTCCAGTTGGGGTTCCCCTCAACCGTTGCAGGCCGCAACGCCTCGCGGTCGTTGCCATTCCACTTATGCACGTGCATACGGCATCTCAGCTCTAGTTGTTTGTTGACAACTAAAACCAAGTTTAAGTTGCACCTGGGGTTTCTCACAACCATTACAAGCCGCATCCGTTGTCTCTCTGCAACCGCTGCAAAAAGAACCGTTTCGTGAAATTTTGACCATCTCTATAAATGCACCGTGGAATAACACAGCGCTAGTGGTGTTCCTGTTGTAGTTGTAAATAATCCTCGACAATACGTCAACTGCTACAGTTCATTAATATCCAATTGCTTACGCCAATTTGTAGAAAATACAATTCAATCACAAATTCAAGATGCCTATTAAAATCTATAAAAACCCAAACAAGAAGAGACTCAGTTGATCACCATTTAGTACTAATGGGCAACAGTAGTTTACCATCAGGAATTATTTTCAACAACTATAATCATGTTCGCCTCACTTCATGCTTGCAAAGTAAAAAGATTTCTTTTACTTTACACATATTTTATATGAGATTCGTTAGTTTAAACCCTTTTTTATAATCACCAATATAAATGGCCTATTGATCTACAAAAATTTTACTAAGTGAATTATTAAGCCCAATAGTTTAAAATTGTAAACAAACTTTTGCATTTTTACTTAACTTGCTTTGAATAACAATTATTGACCTAAGAATGTGACCCGATCATGATATAATAATATGTAAACGTAAACAACCTGGTATATTTCATTCACAGTGCGCTGGTTATAGATACAAGTAGCCTATTGATAGACCTACATTATTTACTTATTCATCAATGGATATTGGATACTTCATTGTACTACAGGGTTTTCAGACAACCGGTGCAGTATCTATTGCAGCTAAACAAACTGCATAATTTTTTTGTCAACTCAAAAGATCTTTGACCCAAAATAATTCAGTAAAAATATCTGTAATCCCCAAAAGGACATGCTCCCTCCGCCACCCCCCCCCCATTTAAGGGTAGTTTGTAGGACATTTTCAAATAGGAACATAGGTCATGTTACACCACATTTTTAAGGTCTTTACAGTTTTATTATTTTGATAAAAACATTTTCAAGTTATTCCTATCACTAGGGGCAGGGATGTCTAAAATGTAAAAATGTTTGTTTTTAAAGATAATGATACTATAACTCTTCTGTATATCAAAAGGATGTACATCATTTAGCCAACACTACCAATGACTTGTCCTTTCAATTAACAGTAAGAATCTCCCTATACACAAAATTGCAAAATTCGTTAAAATGCTTGAAAAATAAAATAGATCTAAGTGAACAGTTTTAAATAGGACCCTATACCATGTAGCACATCTAATTAAAGGTCTTTAAAATTGAAATATTTTTTATGTTAAATTTTTGCCACATCTCTGCTGGTTTTTAAATTGCGGACGAAAACACGAAAATCTAATTTTACTATCCGATTGGGTTAGGTAAACATTTTCAACATCAAACTATGTCCATTATGCATATAAAAATAAAGGCCCCTAAAAATAAAAAGTTTTAAAAGTTTTTCCACAGTATTTTTATACCACAGTTATCAAATGGCATATGAAAAACTAGTTTTTTAGTTTTTAATCTGTATTTTAGTTGTTCCTCATGTTCAGTTTTTCCTTAAATGTACGAGTAAATAAACTGTCGAGTTTCTTGTAAGTTAACTTTTGTTGTTTTTACTGATTTTTACACTTGTTTAACATGGATTTGTTATATCTAATTGGGCTTTAAGATCTAGAAATACAATATTTAATATATAATTTAACCCTGATATTTGAGTCTCAAGCCTTATTCCTTTAGTATTTCTATTTATTTTACTTGTATTTACAAGTATTTGTATTCAGAGAATGCCTCCCCTCTCAGTTTTGTATGGGGGGCCACTGTAATGTTGTTCAATTACACTCAAAAAATGTCTACAACCGGCCCTGCATATATACACCCATTGTTTGTTGTGACATGCCCACCCAATGTACATCTTGACCCACACTCCTATCCACACAAATGGACACACCTATTAATTGTATTAACAATCCCACCTGATGTACATCTAGACCATACCTGTAGTCTGTATTCCCATGTAATAGTCGAATTACTGATCCATTTGTCATTGTATGTGTATATATATATATCTTGCATTAAATCTGGTAGAGAGTCAAACCCATCCGCAATAAATCAATATTTTGTATTGTACTATGTAGGTACTTAATGGCTTTTTATTGCCAAAACAAGTTGGAATGTCATTGAAGGCCAAATTACTATCTGTTTCATTTGTCTTCCCCACAAGTCATTAGTAATTATACTGTCATTAACAGGCCTTGATGCTTGAGTTATAATCATTGGATCCGCTGCTGTACTTGTATATGACATTAGTACCTCCATATTTATTATTTAAGCCGTGTGCATACACCATGTATTAGAAGGCTCGAATTAACAGAATTTATTCAGCTGAATTTGTGATAAAAGGTGTACAAAATCCGAATGGAGTAACTACTGTAATGAATTTCTCTCCTTCTGACCCGATTGGTAAGTTATTGAATTCTGCTTTTGTTAAATAAAATGGTAGTTAATGGCACAGGACTCTAGCATATGGGTACACACTAACAACTGTTTACCTGAGCTCTCTACCTTCTCTGTAGCTATGATTGATTTAAATTGATAACTATAACTGTACATAATTCAACTATGCATGAAAGATAATTGACCAGTTTTAAGTTTGTTATGTGTCTATGGCTTATACCAGGTGTTACAGGGGTGGCTGTTCCTCCTCCTTTTTTACTGTTTCTTGTACTCGAAGGGCTGTACTGTAGCATTGCGTCTTTTTGATCCATTCTATGTCGCTTCTGCAGTGTTACAGGTGGCGTGTCCAGTGTGAATGTTGATTGGACGTTGGAGTCCGTAGTCTGTGTTTAACTTGGTTGTCCCTGTGTATTTCTGTACTGTAACACGTTGGTGTATTGTGTATTCACATGCGGTCCATATGCTCCAGGGTCAGTTGTAGAACGTGGGTACTGAACTCCTGTAAGTGAATATGAGGATGAATAGAATTAATGTGGTGCAGAAATCATCCAATCTCTCTCTACCTTGAGGACATACAGCCCAAACATCATCTACATATCGATACTATGCCTTGGGTTTCAAATCGGACGTTTCAAGTGCCTTCTTTTCAAATTTTTTCATATAAAGATTAGCTGCAACTGGTGATAGAGGTGATCCCATAGCTGCCCCCTCAGTTTGTTCATAGAACTTCCCATCAAAGAAGAAATAAGTGGATGTGAGGCATAGTTCAGCTAGCTCCGTTAAATTGTTGTTAAGAATATCCTTAATTATTTCGATAGTTTCGGGTACTGGAACCTTAGTGAACAATGATTCTACATCAAAACTTACAAGTATGTCAGTATCTTGCAATTTCTGTTGGCTGATAAGGCTGTTAAAATGTCTTGAATCTCTAACAAATGACCCAGTTTTTCATACATAATTTTTGTATGATGATATAAATCTAAATCAAGAAAAAGGAAAAACAAAAAATACTTTTTTTGTACTTCCTTGTATTCATTAAATTCCCTGTGCTATGGCGGATTTCACTTTACTGAAATTTATACCTTTATAAAAAGCAGCAAAACTACCTATTTTAAGACTTATCACTACTTTTATTATGAGGTTACTTTAAAATTACACCATTAAAAATATGTCAGTTTAATTTTGATGATATTTTCTTCCAGTTACAAATAATTTAACATGCTAATTAAACTCATTTCCTGTCAAACGATTAGGTTGGAAATGTTTTATACTGTTCACAAGTGGAGAAATATATTTTAGCAATGTCACCTAGATTTATTGCCAGTGAAGAAACCCATTGTAACGATACTATCCGATTTGTTTACCTGGTCTTAGGTTTAAAAAAAGGCAGATGATCATTTTTTATGGTTTCTATATGAACCAAAATTTGAAAAGTTTAGGTCTGGCTCTCATTAGCCTCTGTAATATACCATTTAAAATGTTTTCTGCATTAATAACTTTTGGATTTTTTTTATCCTTTTTGATGAGAGGATTGTATATTAATTCATTAGATTAACAATCCAAATATATAAGTGTTTGTTAATTTTTGCTTTTCGCCTTTAAGAGATTTTTTTCTATTTTTATAGATCTTGATATTAGTTGTTTTTACCATTAGTTTTACTTACATATATATATATATATATATATAAACTGGCACATTAGTTTATAATATTTATATTAAATGCTGGGTCTTTTGTACTATTCTCTCACAATTTTTGAAACATTTCCCATGGGAGTTTCAGTTAAGAACATTTATCTCGAGACATGTAAAATTCATCAACCACAACGTTACCATAGAAGTGGTTGTAAGTTGATGTCTCTAAGGTTGTGGGTATACAAGGCCTTTAAGATCGTGGGTCAAAGTACAAAAGGTCTGACATAACAGTAATTAATGGTTCCTCCTATATTTATTTTAATATAACTTATACGTTAGGGTAAACTATGCTTTTAGTATGTTAGATATTTTATGCCAATAACACTTATTAGCAGCACACTTAATATTTTCTACCAAGTCGGGTGTTCGGAATATGCAAAATAAAAGCAAAAAAAAATAAAAAAGCAAGATAAAATCGATAAACTTATCATTTGATATTTTATTGATTTAAAATTTTTGTTTATATGCTTTCTTTTATTTTTACTGTTACTAATTGTAAGTAAAAAATAAATTAAAAATGAAAACTAATCCTGTTTACTTCAAAGCTTCCGATTTTGCATATTTCTTCCATAATAAAGCGATTGTGATACACTAGAAATATTCTGAAGGTGGAATAATGCTTTTAGAGATGGTGTTTTCATATTTTTTTCTGTATGTTCATTATTGAATAAATACTTATATTTAGAGAAAAAATACATTTTTTGACTTTTTATTTAAACATCCCATTGTAAAAACCACAAAATTAAATAGTTTTTTAGTTATTTGTGTAGAAAACTGTATAGTCAAGGGTGACCTCAGTGATTTGCCCTCTAGATCTCAAGAGGGCTTTCACAGAAGTCAAGCAAGACTGGTGAAAGAAATTTGAACCACGTCCAAATTTTTTTTAAGGAGATTAGGACGTTTATCCATTGGGCAGAATAAAAACTTGTTCCTGTATCCTAGTTTTCATAGTATTTACAACCGGAACTCCTTTTCCTCCACCAGGTTGGCTAATTATGCAGGGTGTTCCCATTCCTCCACAGAGAACCTAAGCAATGAATACAAATCTCTATAATAAGTTCAGATCCCATCAGCCTGATGCAGAAGCGTCTCATAACTTCTTTATCTTACCATTAAACTATCCAGTAACTGCAGATAACTGAAGATAAATATTTAATGTAGTGTTAATTATCTACATAAAACTTTTAATCTACAATAAAATACAGTAATAATACTGTACATAAAAATTGGTATAGAGAATATAGTCATTTATTTTGCTTTTTGGGTAAAAATATACTTACTCATTTTGAGTTATTAGCCTCCAGAACTGTTATATTATAGAAATAATATTGGTTTAAATTATCTTTTTCTGTCGTAACAGTTCTTTAATTACATTAATGCTATGTACATTTCAAAGCATATAAAGCTTCATCATCAGGCTTCCAAAAAGTCACTGTTTAAAGCATTAAACACTAAAATCATGAAACGTTTAAACACTTTAAAACAAGAGTACATATAGTACATTTGCCGGCCGGCGATAGACACCAACTGGTGACTAATGAGCAGGAAACTAACTCAAACATGTTACCCTACTCCTACTTGTTAACCTTGAACTATATTAATGTTCTTCCTTTGTGACTGCATCCTGTTTAGTCGGTTAGACTTGTATTTTAATTTGTCATTCAAAATATTACTTAGATTAGATTTGAAAGCATTGTAGATGTGAAGTTCTTTAATAGAAACTTTAAAACTACAATAATAGCTAATAAAATGTGATTTCTTGTATTTATATAAAACTTCTAAATTGTTTTCTAAACCGTCAATATTATGACTATTGGAAATTAAGTGTTCAGCAACTTTTGATTTCTGACTTGTTGATGGTTTAGGAAGATGTCCATAGAAACGTTTTTTAAAAGAACAACCTGTTTGGCCAATGTAAAACTTTAAACAATCAGAACAGTTTATCTTATAAATGCCTGTATTTTTGTTCTAGTTGTGTTTTTGGATGTTTAAATGTTTATTAAAGGTCTTATATGACGAATTGATACTTGTTACTTTAATTCTTTTCACAATGTGTGGTGTAAATAATGGCCATATTCATATGATATAAATTTTTTATCTGTATTAGGAGTCTTTGCATGTGAATTTCTGTTCTTCTTTTTAGTGATTATTTTTTCTATTATTTCACTATTGTATCCATTGGCTATGGCAATGTATTTGATGGTGGATAGTTCGGTTTCATAATCTTCCTTATCCATAGGTATGGATAGAAGTCTGTGGACCATACTATTATAGGCTGCCATTTTATGAATCATTGGGTGGTAAGAGGTTGCATGGATGGTATGGTCAGTGGTGGTAGGTTTGCGATACGGTAAATTTATTTTCTTTATTTTATTACAGTTATTTTCTTTTTTGAGTTTTATGTCTAGATATATTAAGCTATTATCCTTTTCTGTTTCCAATATGAATTGTAAGTCAATACCCACCCACCAACCCATACACTAGAAGTGGTATTGACCAACACGTCTACCCATACACTTGCAGTGATATTGTCCCAACCTCCCATTAATACACTTGCAGTCGTATTGTCCTAACCACACATACACTTGTAGTGGTATTATCCCACCCACCCTCCCATACACTAGCAGTGGTATTGATCTACACGCTCAACTATACACTTGCAGTGGTACTGATATATACATTTATTATATACATCTTATCGATATATCGCTTGTAAAATAAGATATTCTTTTTGTGGTTGTTGTCTGATGAGGAAATACAATTATTTTCAATGTAGTTCAAATATATTTCTGATAAAATGCTGGATAATGGTGACCCCATTGTTAGACCTTGTTTTTGTACGTTGTATTTATTATCAAACCGAAAACAGTTTTGTTTCAGGATAATTTGTAGTAAGTTTATTAACTCATCTATAAAATCATTGCTCAGTTTTGAATATGTAGACAAATTAATAAATTAATAGTAATATCTATTGCTACATTAGTGAATAAATTTACAATATTAAATGATGCCATTGTATATTGTTTGTTGAAATTTGAGTTATGTAACGTGTTAACAAGTTCTAGACTATTTTTAATACTGTAATTATTTTTTATGTGGATGTGCTATTTTAATAATCTCTTACTATTAATTTAGTAAAAATTAATTAATTTGACTAACAAAATTAGTAGTACTGTAAATTATTTATTATATTTCAGAGGGGAAAATTTAAGGACTTATTTTAGAATATGCAACAAATATTCTGAGATTTGAATAATGAATGTTTTAGTTCAATTTTAATTAAAAAATAGAGTTTGACTCGTGACAGCAGAGCAAATAAGAATGAATTGGTTACACACCACCATTAACGAAATCATTAATTCATAACAGAACAATGACATACCTCTAATAACTGAGGCAAACCAAAATTCCAAAATCATGTATTCTGTGTGAGTATACAAAGTGATAGTGGACACTAGTGGCGCATTGCTGTAACCCAGCTACTTAGGGACAAAGTTTTGTGGTGATTGTAGGCGATGTTCAGTCCTCTTAATACTGTCCGTTCAATGATTGCTATCGATGTGGACAGTATTAGAGAAGTCTGGAGTGTTGGGTGGTGCTGGTCCGAATGTTGTGTCGGGAAGAGAACTGAGCATTAGGCTTGTCAGTTTGCTGAAAATCAAACCAATACTACATGGTTCAGATTCCGTGTAAAACTATGAGAACATCCTAGTTATGCCTTGTACCCAAAACCTGGCCCCAAGAGAACATCCTAGTTGTGCCTTACTGGTAGGCCTTTGTAATTGTGTTTCCAGAAAAACAATTATGTTGCCACACAACAAGGTTCCCTTTACTGTCGGTTTTATTTGGAAATTATAAGAATTTATATTCCATGATTGGAATATGTTAAATATTTTAAATTGTTTATATTTATTTAATTATTAATATCAGATGAGCTTGTTTTATATGGGAAAACTGGCATTTCAGTTTATTTTAACAATTAAAAAATCAGTAGTGGATCCAGGATTTAGCCATGGGGAGAAGCTTAGTCTGCAGAGGCTGTCGGCCATGTTGGTTTTAATCCCATAAGAATAATGTTATTTTCGAACTGGACATACGATCATGCTTATCCAAACTAAAGAGTTATTTTTAAACAGATTTTTCCAAACAAATTGTGAATGAAATTTTCATTTGATCAAGAATTAGGTTGTCTGCTGCAATTGCTTTGCAAATTCCTAGTTAGTTTTATAGAAAAAAATATTTAAAACATTTAGTGTGAAGTTTTATTTTTGCCTATTTTTTTAAAAACTAGGCGTATGTATTCAAAATATCAAAAGCAACCCAATGCACAATATCATAACGTTTGAATTGAAACCTCGTACACAACTTTTGGTCAATAAATAACAAAAAAATATGGATTCTCAAATAACATTGTTCTTATGGTATTACAACCAACATTGCTGACAAACTCTTAAAGTATTTGAAACCAAACTGGTCCGATAATGGATGGCTCTTCAATTCCCTCATTATTCAATTCAAGGCACCCAATAGTATTGCCTTGAAAATGGCCATTTTGCAGCTGTCATAAAGAAACATTATTATGTTTTACTTGAAATTTACTTGATACTTTAATAAAACAGCATTAATACTCACTGGACGAATTTTGAGTTTTTGTTTCCTCTAGATGATGTTTAAGAATTATGTTTTTTTATTATATATTATCAAGGATGATAAAATTAAAATAATTTTAAACAATCTTAATAGCTACTTATAATAATATTTAATACATTGACATTCATGTACATATATATATATATATATATATATATATATATATATATATATATATATATATATATATATACTAATAATTACTATTTACTTATTTTACAACAATAGATTTTATACAAAAATACGAACAAAACCATTTATTGTAACCTGTCCGGCCTGACCAAAAGAAAAATTGTTGGTAATTGAAAGGTTTAGCAAATTTTAAACAATATTGCAACAACTATTTTTTTTCTGTAAAACTAAATAGAAATTCACAAAGCAATTCCAACATGCAATTTTATTCTTTATCAAATGCAGTTTGTTTGGGAAAAAATCTATTAAAAATAACTTACTGTTTGGTTTGGATATGCGTGATCGTATGTCCGGTTCGAAAATAACATTGTTCTCATCGGATTAAAACGAACATGGCTGTCAGCCTATTCAGACTCTTAAGTTCAGCTATTTCTGGGAGCTTCGGCAACAAAATTTACTATTCAGATCACTCCATAGCCAAAAGTCACATTACCTAAGGTGTGGGGATCACGCAGCCTACGGAACATAACCAAATCGTGAAATCAAGTATCCCAGAAACGACTGATGTAAAAAAGTCAATGGGGTCCTGATGTGTGGCAAGTTTTTCCTTCCTGCTGAAACCAAATTCTAAAAAGTATAACTGCGGCACCAAAAAATCCCTAATAATTGCCACGTAGTGGGCTGCCAATGGCAACAGATTGATTACGGGCCAAACATTTAGACCTTTGCAATAAATTTCACAAACAAAAAACGTTTTTTCCGCTGAACTGTATGAGGCCTCCATTATTTGAGAGCAGATGTTGTGTTCCGGAACTATTTAACCACATATCTGCGACTAGCAATGAAGCACTGACGTATTAATAATACCTATTTATTTCTGGGTTGGCACAGGATATAATTTTCAAAATATTATTACTTTTATTTTCTATTTTACAAATTTATTCAAATTGTTCACAACATATTATTTTTTAGTCAAAAAATTTCAATTGTGTAATAAACCATTGTTTTATCCAGTGTGGAATTGATACCCAAGGGAGGAGCTTTAGTCCCCCTCTGGATCCGCCACTGTAAAGAATTACGTAACTTGAATTGGTTTTGAGCTTGATTTTGTTATAGGTAAACCTACACAGAAAATACAAACAGATAAAACATTCATTACTTTCCTATCCAAAAATTATACTGTTTAAAAATTAAACAGTATACACTATAATTGTAGCATTTAAATGCCTGTCTATTTTAAAATCAAAGTTATAAATATTTATATTTTTATTCTGATGACAAATAATTTTACCAGACTAGAGAAGCCAGACAAATTTCCATCCAACCCTGCATACTTTTTATTCTGATAACAATTAACTCTACCTAACCAGAAAAACCAGACATATCTCTACTCTAAACTTTATATTCTGACAATAATTAATTTTACAAAACCAGAGAAGTCTATCTTTGCACTTGATATTTTTTTTATGACTTCCTAAGGAACTGTCTTGCTTAGATATTTACCATCACGAATAACTTCTCAATAGGAGATATAGTGTTTGTAAAACTGAAGGGCTATCGCCACTGGCCAACTACTGTAACAGAAATGGTTAACTCTGAAAACAAGTCAATGAGGTATATTGTGACCTTCTTTGGAGACAATAAAACCATAACAGTAAATGAATCCTGTCTGGCTTCCTATTCTGACAATTTGGACAAGTATGGAGCAAAGTTAACAGATCATTTTAATAACAAAAAATTTAACAAATCAAATCAAAATAAGTTTATTCCTCCAATTTACATACAAAAAACAAATAATTTACAATACACTTCTATTTACAAACAATAAATTCTAAAGTTAACAAATATATTTAACAATGGAGAACAAAATAATGCCCACATAGGTAAACATCTGTGCGTGGGCATGGGTCGTCATTTTCAAAGGTTATTCTATTTGGAAAAAAAATATTTAATAAAATTAGATTAATTGGAATTTGTAAAATTATCAATATACACAAGCAAGGATATGTTGCAATTTAATTAATTGGATCTACCCATACATTTTTCATAATTATTAATTTGTTGAAGTGAATAGTAGGAATCTAATTGAAGATAAAAAAAGAAACAAAAATTACGGTTACAGAGTAAAAAAAAAATATAAAAAAAATAAATAGGAAAGAGTCATAAGTAGACATAAGTGGGGTGTTCTAGACTCACTCTCGGGCATCTTCGGCTCTCGGATTCAAGATGGCGACCACGTTCGGGTATCTTCGGGTCACATGACCCAGTCCTACCAACCCCCGTGGGAATTTTCCCTCCCAAAATTTCCCTCAAATTCCTAAATTTCCCTCCAAATTCCCACATCATACTATATAAAATGAAATTTTTTCAAGATGGCGGCATTTTCCTTGTTATACTATA
Source organism: Stictocephala bisonia (assembly GCA_035578905.1). Classification (NCBI taxonomy): domain Eukaryota; kingdom Metazoa; phylum Arthropoda; class Insecta; order Hemiptera; family Membracidae; genus Stictocephala; species Stictocephala bisonia. The sequence goes on along the minus strand of JAQJVL010006990.1, from coordinate 409 downwards.
TAAAATACACTCCTAATCTTTTCCCCGTTATACTATATAAAATGTAAAAAGATGGCGGTCTTTACACTATATAAAATGCTTTTGGGTATTCCTCTGTGGCTACCTTCGTACACGTCGTCTGCTGGTCGAGCGCGCATGCGCGAGGACTTGTGCTCGGCGGTCAAGCGCGTTACGTCACCACTCATACAGCGGCTGCGAAACTCGGGTATAGGACTCCGGACGCCAGACTGGTTTTCCTTGATGGACATGCGCCAATGTGTGCCGCGCTCTACTCCCTCCCTACCTACCACAAGTAATCTTTCTCACACGTACTGTTAGCCTACCTAATAAAATTTTTAATGAAAAAATTCCGTTCCTGCTTTCTTTTTAACACCCAAAAACTCCCCACCCCCCCTTTCCCCCTTTAAAA
>JAQJVL010006989.1:0-26026 GCA_035578905.1 Stictocephala bisonia | reverse complement strand
TCTTGCTTGCGAGCTGGCATACGAAATATGAGTTTGTTTGCTACTTCACTTAAAAATTAGTTTTTACATGAGTTTTTTTTCTTTTGCTACAATGTTTTATATTTGTAGCAAATGTCATCCATAATAAGTATATTATGAGATATAAAGCATCAGCAAACTTACTTAAGAAGACAAGTCCATTAACACTTGTACCGATTATAGAAAAGTAATATAATCGTTTTGAAATAAGTAGCGAGAAATATCAGAAGACCCTATCAAAGCATTTTAATATACTTATATCCACAACGAGTATGTGGATGAACAACAAGTTCTCAACAGTCTCAACAAGACTCAACAAGTCTGAATGAACCACCCTCTACAACGAACACTCCATTGTGTAATATAGACATAGCATTGAACTCTTTAGCGGCCAACAAAGATGTTACTAACACTCCAAATGTAGCTATTACCAACCAACGCAGTGTTATCCCTACAAAAGATGTAGCTGTTAGTACTCCAAATTATTTAGATTTAAACTTTAAAGTGACTGCTCTAACAGAAAAGTGCATTGCCCTTGAAAAAGAGCTGATTAAACAAAAAACTCTAAATTTTGAGTTAGAAAAATATGAAAATGGGGATTTTCATACACAAATTCTAAAACAAGAATTAAATAAAAGTATCCTTGAAAACAAAAACCTGAAGCTGGCAATTGAAATCTTGCAAGATGATAATAACAAATTAAAGGAGGAGCTGACACAGAAGAACAACACCACACAATGTATGAACGGTTATCCACCTCTACAACAGTCACCTTCAAAAAGTCACTGGCAGAGAGTTGGCAGGAAATCTACAACTGTGATTGCCCCTGGTACCAGCCCTGTGGTTTGTAAAAACTTCTTTGAAGTCCTTAATCAAAAAGACGATAGTGATCAAATAAGTATAGCATCAGAAATTGAATTGTCAAGCTTAAAAATGCAATCCCAAGATAAAAACAAAAAAGAAACTACTATAAGGAAACCTAAGATTACACCTAATACATCAATATGTACTAATAGAGGGAAGAACCAAGATCCTGACAAACCAAAGCTAATAATAATTGGAGACAGTCATAGCAGAAACCTCAGCAACCTTATAGAATAACGAACCTCGTTAAATGTTTGCTCATATGTTAGGCCGGGATCACCATTGAGGGAGGTAATTGGAGACGTGTCCGAACTTGGGGAAACTGAAAATGACTGATTTCCTTCTGGTAATTGGTGGCACAAATGATACAGAAACAATGGAAACAATAAATTTTACAGATCTCGTACATCATCTCATCAGAAACGTAGGCCACACAAACTTAATTCTAGCATCTCTTCCAATGAGACACGACAATCCAGAACTGGACTTAAAAATCGCTAGAATAAACACAGAGTTCGAGAGGATAGTAGAAGACAACCCTCATGTGCAACTACTTCCATTACATCTCCTGCCAAGAAATCTATATACAAATCACGGACTCCATTTCAACAGGCAGGGCAAAAATAGTATTGCTAAAATGGTAGCCAGGATGTTATTGGACAAATACAAAATTACAGAAACAAATTATAAAACCTTGAGAGACAATTCTACCCATATTGGTACTGGAAAGAAAATAAATATACTGGAAGAGGACATGTTTCACACAATAGACAAATGGAAAATGGATTCATCTACTGCTTTTGCCCATACCATCTCAGCAGACTTCAACCATTACAGACACATGTCGGCTGGTGTGGCAGTGACATTCAGACGGAAATTTGGAAAACCCTTGGTTTTGGACTATGTAGACAATAATTTGACTTGTCAGAGGTTAAGAAGTGGTGCTGTGGTTTATAGTCTTGTGACTAAATCAAACTTTAATGGAAAGCCAACGCACCATGACTACGACAGTGCTTTCATCCAACTCGCTGCTGATTTCAAAAAACAAGGCCTGAAAACTTTAGTATGCTCCGCAATGGGCTGCAACAGAGATTTGATTGAACCCGAACACTTCGTTAAAAACCTTACCATATTCCAGCAGAAGTACAAAGGCTACTGTGTACGTAGTAAGCTACAATCAGACTTCAGCAAGAACTTTAAGAAATGGTCTTTCCCATATTGATTTCCTGACAGCTTTGGAAACCGCTATTATTAAGTACAAGGACATTGGTGCCTCTGATATGGTTCCTTCAAACAACCTTTCTTCATCTACAGAAATACCCACCCAAGAGGATGCAGAATCATCAATCACCGCATCTATGTCAACTCCAGTCATCAATGACATCATTGAAGTTGAAGATGAATTTAACACTACCTTACCTCTGAATGGTATCCTGAGTTCACATAGTGTTGGTGTTAGTGAGAGTAAAATATCTAATCTTGAAAGTAGTGAAAGTTCTTTTTTGGAAAGAAGAAAAAGTGGTATAGTGGATAAAGAATCTTTCAGTAAGAGGGGTGAGGAAGAGCTACCTCAGCATTTAAACTCAAATGCTTACCCATCAAGTGCAGGTTCCTGAACACAAAACGTGGTATTAGTAACCGTTAATTAAGAACTAAATTAAAAAATGTATCTAGTAAAAATGTCCTAAAAATTAACAACCTCAAAAATTTCCATCAAAATATGCAGGATTTAAAATCACGAATTGAACCGTTAGAAGTGGTACTAGATGAAATAAATCCTGACATTATTATAATTACAGAGCATAATATGACTAATTTGGAATTGGACAGATTTAACTTAAATGGATAAATGAAAAATGTATGGTATGCAAGAGAGAATGCATCAAATGGGGGTGTTTTAGTTTTGTCAAGAACGGGGGTTACATGTAATGGGGTGGTTCTTCCTTGTCTTAGTGAGCTCTGTGAGGAGAAAGTGTTTGAGGCTTGTATTAGTAAGTATAAGGCAGATAATGTAGAGTTCTTAGTTGTAGGAGTGTATAGATCCCCAAGCTGTAAACCGGTAGAATTTCTGGATAGGCTAAATTCATTGCTGAGTGTAATACTTAAAGAAAAAAACCATTGTAGTTGTGGCTGGGGATATCAATATCAATGTTTTAAAAGATAAGGTCGAAACCAAAGAATTAAAAAATGTATTAACCTCACATGGTATGAAATACCTTATTGACTTCCCCACTCGGGTCACTGAGACATCAAAATCTGCAATAGACAATTTTTTAACAAATATATCTCAGGATGCGACAAAAGCAACTGGTATAATTACTGAATTATCAGACCATGATGGACAATTGCTTGAGATTTCAACTTTCAAAATTAACAGCTGGAAAAAAATTGTTATACTAAAACTTGTAGAAAATTTACTAAAGAAAATATTTCTTATTTTAATTACTTAATAGAAAAGAAAATTGGGACAAGCTATATAATGCTTCAGTTGACCAAAAATACAACATCTTTGATACTACATTTAACTACTGTTTTGAAATCGCTTTTCCAAAGGTAAACATTAAAGTCTCGACAGTTAAAAAAAATGAATGGATGAATGAAGAGCTAAAAAATGAGAAAGAAAATATTATAGAAGATAGAAAAATTGCTAGGGGAAAAAACGATAAAGTACTCTTGCGGAGAGTAGAAAACAAATATAGAAATTTTAAAACTCGTCTTACCTCAACCAAAAAACTTTTTTATGACAATAAAATTAAAAATTCCAAAAATGTCAGCAAAACAGCTTGGGGAATTATTAATAGTGAAACAGCTAATTCAAAACAAATTGAGGGATCTAAAAACAAGAATGTAAAAATTAAACTTAATGAGCATGTATACTCTAATCCTAAAACAGTGTCTAACTTGTTTAACAATTATTTTGTAAATATTATTGGCAACATGGAAACAAACTCTCAGAGACATAACAATATAATAATTCCTACGACAGAAAGAAATTCCTTTAATTTTCATTACAAAGCAATTGAAGAATCTGATTTAAACAAAATTATTTCTTTATTACCTAATAAGAAGTCTAGTGGATATGATGAGGTTCCTGTTTTCCTTTTAAAACGGTTGCCTAATACTATTTTAAAACCCTTGACACATTTAATAAATTCATCTTTTGTTTCAAGTATATACCCAAGTCAATTCAAAATTGCCAAAATCATACCAATATTTAAAAAGGGGGAAGAAATGGAGATGGGAAATTATAGACCTGCCCTCATTATCAAAGATATATGAGAGAGTAATGCAAAAACAATTGCTTGAATTCCTGGAGGAGCATAAACTGATTGACCACTGCCAACATGGTTTCCGAAAAGGAAAGTCGACTATTACAGCTGTATCAGAATTAGTAGAATCAGTTATCGAATCTATCGACAACCGTGAAAAATCTGTGGGTTTTATATGGACCTCTCAAAGGCTTTCGACAGTGTATGTCATAAAACCCTATTAAATAAATTAGAAATATTAGGTATTAGACATAAGGAATTGAAATGGCTTTCTTCTTATTTAAATGATAGATACCAGTTTGTAGAAATCACGCATATTTCTGATCAAAAGTTGCATCGCATTCATTCTACCAGACAAAAGGTTAAATTTGGAGTTCCTCAAGGATCTATTTTGGGTCCACTCCTCTTTGTATGTTATGTCCAAGGAATGAATAAAAGTATCAATCTTGAAAGAAATAAATTAATTCAATATGCTGATGATTCTACCCTAAAAGTTTCAAGTAAATCGAAGGACCAGTTGGAAATATCGTGCTTTTTAGAAATATCCTCATTAAAACAATTTTTTCAAGCAAACAATCTATATTTCAATGAAAAAAAAACCAGTGTTATAAATTTCCATACAAATAAAGATAAAAATACAAACTATCCAAACATTTTATTGGACAACAGTGAGTTGACCCTAACAACACATACAAATTTCTTGGGTGTTTTGTTTTCACCATTTCTTGGGTGAAGAAATGGCTTTCTTCTAGATGAAACTTTGTGTTGGAATGTTCATATTGAAAAACTTTTAAACAAAATAAATTCTGGATTGTATGCACTGAAACGAATGACTTTTTTTTGCTCAACTGTAATTTTAAAGTCAATTTATTTCGCACATATTCACTCTCATATTGCGTATGGGATTTCACTTTATGGGGGAACTACAAATTACAACTTACAAAAAATCTTTATTTCCCAAAAAAAAAGCCATAAGATTGATTTTAAACTTAAAATTTGATGACTCAGTCAGAAATAAATTTAAAGAGCTAAATATTATAACAGTTTTTGGGCAATATATTTTTGACACAATATGTCTTGTAAAATAAAATTTAATCACGAAGCCGAATCAAAACCACCGATATAATACAAGGAATAAGCAGGAACTTATTACTACCCACCACAGACTAGAACTTTACAGAAAGAAACCATCTTACGTAGGTTTAAAGTTTTATTCCAGATTGCCTAAAACTTTAAAAGATCTGAATGTAATAAAAGATTTTAAGAAAGAACTAAAAGAGTACTTGATTAACACTTTGAAGCTTAAGCCCGAAGATAGATCGGGCGACGCAAACTGGCGTACTCGCCGACGCCCGAGAATAGCTCGGGCGCCCATATTTAATTCATTATATCTTTATTATCGGCATATAATCGGGTTTAGGTCATCTGAATATGTCTTTTAGTTATCTGTTATTATATTTTATCGGTCTATTAATTTTTTTTATCTACATCTGGTCTTGGATAAATAATTATCGTAACAGCTGACAAACAGCTGAGCGGTATTGTTTATGTCAGCATTGTTTATGTTGTTATATTTTGCTATTATATTTATTATATGTTATTATATTTAGCTTATATTATTATATTATTTATATTTAGCTTATATTATATTTAGCTTTTATGTTATTATATTTTATATTATTATATGTTATTACATTTAGCTATTTTTTGTTTTACATATTTTTGTACTTATTTGTAGCTTCTGTAAAAAATAAAAAAATGTACAACACCTAAAGTTTTGCCCATCATTGAAAAGAGAATTTTCTCCCCTTTACAAAGATATATAATATAACCTTTTTATGAAATTTATAAGGCATTTACAATTTTTTTAATGTGAACATAAAACCCCCAGGATTCCATGCCAAACGGAGTATTAAGGGCCCATGCTTCAAAGTGTTAAGAAAGAACTATACTCATTGGAGGAATTCCTTCAAGGTTAACTAGTTTAGTTTAAGTTAAGATTAATGAAATATGTTAATCTTAAAGTTTGACGCTATTTGTTGTACCATGTACAAAACATGTAAATAAAGATTTTATCTATCTATCTACCTATCTATCTATGTTAACACCTCTTGAGCAGGCTTGAATTTGCTCAAGCTTGCAAGCCACTTTTGAAGGGGAGGGAGGATTTGGTGTGGATGACAAGTTGAAAAGCCCCGATCAGAGGGATGGGTGAATACGTTGTCACCCACAGCCAGGAGCGTCCCTCAATTGAAGGCAGAAGATGTGTGGGTACAGGAAAGAGTTCAAAATCCCTTTATTACAATTTAATAACAATTTTAGCTTGAATTCTTAACTTAAAAAAAAGATATATGTTGTGTTTAGTAATGATAATTATAAAGAAAATATAAATATGTTTATGCTTTTTGAAAATTTTAATTTATAAATAACTATTCATATTTTTCCTACAAACAATTGGGAGTTCCAAAATTGTGTCCACCACTTTCACTGTTTCTCCAAAAATTTCCTGACAAGTAGACACCCTAGTTTAGAACCCAAAATTTGGTTCATAGACATATGTTTAGTACATGAAAAATCTAATTACGTGTATGATACAATTTGTTCATAATACTTAGAATTTAACCGACTTCATACTGATGAATTATATCATTCAACATGTCAATTACTATGTGATTTTGAGCCTTTTTTATGAGATTTCTTGCCAATCAATTGAGTGGGATATAGTGGACTACATTGAACTTGAATGCTTATATATATATATATATATATATATATATATATATATATATATACCAATCCAAAATAAAGAAAAAATGATCCTTACAAATTTCAGAGTAACATTGTTCTACTGTCACATTCATTAGAATCTGTTGCAAAACCAGATTAACACATAAAGTTTATGAAGTGTTTTTAATTAAGTTAGTTCTAACCTCTCCAACATAAACAGGGTCCAGAGTAGGAAGGCGATAAACTGCGATGTCACAGCTTTTCTTTGCCACTGTGGCCAAGAGAGAGCGAGATGGATTGATCTGCAGTGAATGTATTCCACACTGCTGTTCTGGAGGAAGTTCTACAGCATTGCTGCTTCGGCTACTCAAAGAGGAGATCTGGTCTAGGCATTGAGTTACTACATCATACACCATCAGCTGAAAACCAAAGGCATGACTGATTACAACTCATTCCAGTGATGTCAACTTAAAATTCTCAATGTGTCAAACTTATCTTACCAACCATCTTTTCCCCAGACTAATTTGTATATTTAATGATTGAATGACCCTTGTAGCAACAATTAAAAGAAAAGGCCCTACGACTAAACCCAGGGGTACTCCAGTTGAAACACACCTAATTGCACAATTTCCACTTTTAACTGAGAAAACAAGCTGAAATATTTTACTAAAATATGATCTAATAAGATTAAGTGGATGGTTTTCAACCCTGTAATACTTTAATTTATAAAGTAAGATATCAAAAGGTATAAAGTTGAATGCTTCGATTAAATCATAGAGAGGGAGAACAACAATTTCTTCATTTCCAAAAACTTCCCCAATATTTTTTTAGACTGCTTAATTGGTAGACATATCTTCCCTGAACCTAAACTGAGTATTGATATAGAATCATTTCTTTTAAAATATCCCTTAGCGATTAAATATTAAGTACAATAGATTGAAATATTTTTGAAGAATTAAACAAATTTGTGTATACTTAATATTTATATTGTATGGTTTGTTTGTTGTTAGCTACCATTTATTAATTTTTAAAAGCTGCAATATATATTTGGATAAAGGTCCAAAAGTCATGATGGCATATTAATTTAATAAAATGTAAAGTGATCCTGTCACAAAGCTAAGTGCAATCCATCAAGCCATTTAAGAACTGCCTCACTAATTCTGATTATGCTGGCTAATCCCTCTGTAAAAGACCGCAGGGGGCACTCTATAACTATGTGATCAATTGTTTAGATAGAATCCCAGCAATCACATGTCTGATTTAATGTCAATCCCCATTTATATTTTCAGTAATTAGATCTGCCCATGCCAGTTCGGAACTGAATCAACATTGTCCACTCCCTATGAGGGAGGTTCATCCCACCTACAGGTATTGATGGATCAATAAAGAACTTATTTCGTCCATTAAAACTGTTCCAAGCTACGGCTCAGCTAGTATAAGGCGAGAAATTTGATCTGCTGAACAGAAAAGTAGTACATAGAGGTGGGTATCGAGATTTTAAGCGACTGTTCTGACGTGGGAGATCCTGTGTAATGGTGAGGTGTAGGGCATTCAAGATCCTACTTAAATAAATGAATTATTTAAGTAGCATGTCCTTACGTCTTACCTCTGGAGGTATTATATTGCACAGCACCAGGAGACAAGGAAGTGGAGTTGCCACGAGAGTGCCACTAATAGCTCTCATGACCCAAAGTTAGACATCAATCTCTTTAGTGTATACACACTATTTAACCATATGGGAGCACTCCATATAGGTACCTTTTCAGGTGATATTTATTTCTAGTGAAAACTATTAGGCCAAGGCAAATTTATATAATTTAAAAATGTCGTCAGCTATTGCGGTTGAATTGGTAAATTGTTTTCCCAATTCATGCACAGAATTAAGAAAATAATCAGTGAAAATGTCAGGATCTAGTCTTACCTGATTTCTGTTTATTTGTGTGAAGGTTTCTTCTGAAATTACCTCCAAAGCTGCCGTACACTTCTTAATAGAATTTTCAACGAAATTTGAGCAAGCCAATTTCTTTGCCTCAACTAGAAGTTTCTTGTTTTCTTTTTTTAAATTAAATATATTTGGAATGCGTTATTAGCATACATGTACCTTGAACCAAATTTTTATTTGGTAAAATAAAATAACATGGTTAAATAAGATAACATTAACTTTCTAGTCTTTAAGATCAAAAGTTTAACAATTAAGCTTACTGTACTTATTCTTAAGACTAGATTTACTGACTGAACAATCAGTCTGTGCTCATAGCCAGTGACAGGTGGGCATAGGCAAAGAGTAAAGAGGGGGCTCTTTTATGAAAACGTTAGCCCACTCAAACAATTGTCTTGATCAAGAGTCAAATCTATATTATTATTGTCAGTTCATATTTATTATTGTAATATTCGTTTGTAACATGGTTAGTAGCAACACTGTCACACAAACAGTTTAGTTGTTCAATCGGTAAGGTGAGGCCTGCACTTAACTTTGACACTAATTCAAGCTACATATATATGGTACATTTTTTTAATTGATCACATCTCTATGACAATTATTAATCATTTCCCAACCATCAGCATTACAATCAATAAAAGCACATATTTCATTTTGGTCAGTTTATGAATATGCATGTGAAGTTTATTACGACAACTGTCACAATAAGAACATTTATTTGTTTGGTATTGCACTTTAAGAAAAAAGAGATAATGATCGGCAAAGCTACTTCCTAATAAATTTAATTAATGCAAGCTTAGTTTCTGTTTGAATTTTTACTAACACAAACCTGATCAAGAGATCTCAGCTAAATCAAAAGTTTAAAGATATTTGACAAGTGGGATTTGCCATTTCAATATCAAAATAACCACAAACAAAAACTTATTACTTTTTTAGCAGTTCCTGGAATCAATTTTTTTATTTCTTACCATACACTTTATAGACCCCAAAATCTTCTATATTTAAAAAACCAAGCTGGACCATATCCATTTCAATCTACTTATTAATGACATCACATGTGGTCTGTCATATGAATATATGCTCTTTGCTAATGACCTTAAGATTTTCTTAGAGATATCCAGTTATGAAAACTACAAAACTTCATCAGGATTTGAATTTGGGGACTGCCTGGTGTGATGATAATTGTATGACAATTAAACCTGACTAAATGCTTAGTTATCACCTTCTGCCGTTTAACGAACTCGGTTCTACTTAACTATACCTTAAGTAACCATCTCTAAATTATGTAATACCTGAAATAGGGGAGGATGTTTTTCGGTAGCGCAATGCACTGTTACGGGCAAGGTATTTTAAGCAGCTCAACAATTTGTTTACATTCATTCACAAAATTTGATTTTTTTCCCCGAAATACAAGATTATTTAAAAAGATATGAAATTAATTAATATATTCTCACCCTATTAAGAAACAAACTATGACTTTATTATATATAAAATAATACATCAAAATGAATGAACCAAAAATTGGAGGGGGGTTGTTAACAGAGTTACGTAATTTTTGAGGTGGCTTAGTATTACTGTTACTAGTTCAGTTAAACAGGGGCGGGGGTTGAAAAGTGTTTTTTGCGTAAAGTTATTTTGGGACAGTCCCTAACCAATTATATCAAAAATATCACCTGCTGCACACATTAGCATTGTGAGTTCAAAGGCCAATAAGATGTTAGGCTTTGTTATTAGAATTTCTATAAAGTAAAAATAAAAAAATACCAAAAAAATAGTAAGAAACCACAAAAAAATAGTAAAACTAAGGAAAAAAACAATGAAAAATAAAAATTAATGTCCTTTATGGAACTTGCGACAAACCTATAGATGATGATAAACAAAATTTGATTATTTGTTACATCTGTCAAAAATGGGTACATGCTGAGAACATTTTCAGTAATACTAAAAAGTATATTTTTAAGATCCTTTCAAAGAATGATACCTATATGTGCCCAGCCTGCAAAGAGCTGAGTAAACAAAGTCTAAAATCCTGAATCACAGTAGACCTAGTAAAATCACTTAAAAAAGAAGTTGATAGGTATATACTAAAATTAGCGAAAATCTTCTTGCAGAAAATAAAAGAGTTAAAAATTAAACTTAATAAAAAAGACATTGCCATCATTGATCTCCAATCACAATTGATCAACCTTATAAATGAGATGGGCAATGGGGAGAACTCCTCGACCTCATATCAGATCTAAAGAACCAAGTGAATTATCATATCGATTTGAGTATGTGGCTAATGGGAAAGGGGAGGGTGATGAGAGTCTGGTACTTGTGGAAGTGGGGACAGCCGACACAGTGGAGTCTGTCTTCAGACACTGAGAGCAATGAACATGGCTCTCATAGGACTTCACATCCAAAATTAAAACGGAGGAGCAGACTCTTATTGTCGGTGATAGCCACGCTAGGGGCTGCCGAAATAGGTAGGCTATGGGATTGGGGGAGAAGTGGGATGTTACAGCGGTGTTTAAGCTGGGGGCTCCTCTGAGCGTTGCTATTGAGGGGGTGGGTGAGGGGAATCAATGATGTAACAGAAAAGGGGAGGGCAGATACTTAGCAGGAGGCTGAAAAAATGGGTGCGATAGGAAAATTATAACAATATATTTACCCGGCAACACAGATTAAAACATTAAGAACAACCCAAATACAGTGGGACAAATTTTTATCAGGCTCTTCATGTTAAAATCAAAGTAAAATTTCAAAATTTTAATCTGAGCTAAAAGAATATCTTAAATATCATTGCTGCTATTCCCTAGATGACTTCCTTGACCAGCCTCGACCCTCACCCCGACCAATAACATAACAAACCTTAACCTTAGTCCTAGTTTTATCCTTGCTAAGAGGATAGAGGACACATTCTGTGCCATCTATTTAGGTAGATAATAACGAAGAAGAGCATGAGTAAAAAAGTAAAATAAGTATAAGAAATTTTGGGAGAAAACTATGGTTTTGCTGTACAAGCCCTTAGTTCGCCCTCACCTGGAGTATTGTACCCTAGTCTGGTTTCCTCACTATGCATCTCTTATCCATGTTCTTCAAAGTGTACAAAACAAGTTCTGCAGGTTCCAGGGATCCCGGAGCGGTGTGCCTTATCGAGAGGTCTCTGCATCAGCACTTAAGCACGAGTTTCTACTCCCTACACTTGCCTCTAGAGGAAAGGTTTTCAATCTAGTCTTCCTGCATAAACTTATCATTGGTGTTATTGATTCTACAGAACTACTCCAATGCATATCTTTTTCAGTGCCTGGAAGAATTAGATTCAGAAATCTAATTGCAATCGGCCACTACTTGAGCAACTTGGCTACTTTGGTCCGATTGCCCGTCTTCATAGGTTTAGAAATGGGATTCCTGAACATGTTGACCTTTTCTTTGATAGTGTCAGTCAACTGAAAAATAAACTACAATTGTGTTACCATAATTTAGTTTCCTGCTTTTCTTGACTTTCCACTTTAAGTAACAACTGTTGCACCTTCAAAAGAGTCTAAAAAATCCGTAATTTCTACAAAAATTAATTCTTACTAATAAATACTGGTAATTATGCACTTTCTTGCCACCAAACAAATTTGGAAAATTTTGCTTGAAATGGGTCTAGAATTGGCTGTATTTTTACAAGATATGCTTTTTATTCTGCGGAAATAATGTATTTTACCGAAAAATTCGAAAAAACCAATGTCACAACTTCTAGTATTTTTGTCATATTGCCATTAATTTAAATGGTATTTTAATCATCTTTTTTTTATTTTGATGTTTTTTTGCGCTGAATACAAATTTGAAAACTATTTTGGTCTATTACAAATATTTCTCGAGAAATAACGGAAAAACTACTGTCGCGGCGGATCACGATTAGCGGCCATTACGCGATCATTATATACAACAACTATTGATCACAAAAACCGAATTCTCATATATTCCTGCCGGAGTGACGGCCGGCAGGCCGTCACGGAAGCCAAACGCCCGAATTTAACGCAAATTACGAATTTTTGTTGAGAAAATAAGACAATTAGGATAAGTTAGGTTATGTCAACAAAAATGCATTTTTCGAGCTGAAAAAATAATGTTACTACAAAACCAGTTATATATTTGTGTTCAGCATAAAAAAGCACGAGAAATGAAAAAAAAAAATTGTCGAAAAATAACGATTTTTAAAAAATTTGGTTTTTTTCATTATTAGATAAAAATCTAGTTTTTCGATTTTTCGGTAAAAAACGAGTTTTCCGCGGATGAAATCAAACTCCTCAAGAGATATAAACTCATTTTTCACCACTTTATTAACATGAAATCGTATTTTCAGAGGTGGCAAGAAAGTGCATAATTACCTAAATACTTAACATTAGTACATATGCTGTAAACAGCAATTCCATATGTACCTACCTTATTGCATTTTGTACCAAATGCTATTTGCCGATCACTGAGCCATTGAGAACAAAATACTTTATTCATATTATTCAACTGTACAGTTCTTTCTTTAAACATGTCATTTGTTAAAATATGACGAAAGCCGTAATCAGTTTTGAAATGTGTTTTTTCTTTTAAGCCGCTTTCTCTACTGCGAATAAAATCCTCAAAGTTATAAGACTTGTTGAGAATCTCCTTTTCAGCAAATGGGGAGAGCAATTCATCTTCATCTTCTCTAACTTCATAGGAAAGAAAGCCATCTGGTTTTTCAGGTTTTTGGTATCGCTCAGCTCGTAGAGCTCTGGCTTTAATTCTTCTTTCCTCTAAGCGAGATTTATATGCACAAGGTGGTTTTGAACCAAATACAGGTATTCTAATAGTTTCTGCCATATTTTATCAGACACAGGTACTCGGATGACCTTAATATACCTGTAGATTTGATCAGTAAGATATAAAACTATTACCTCTAGGTCTATATTACAAATTTAATCTAAATAGTTTCTTAGAAAAACTATTATTGATGAATTTTATTTATAATATACAGTAGCATGCATTTAGCAGCCACACATATTTTGTTATAACCAGTAATTTTATAAACTCCCTTCAACAAAAATGAATAATACTGTGTCTCTAAATTCCACATCACCAGCATTTTAACTAACAGGTGTTTTGTCACAACAGTTATGGCATAAAACCTAATTATGTTGAGGTTATATCCTACATAACTTGAACATAAATAAATATTCCATTCTTTGCACTCACTAAACTTCAGCCCTAAACTAAAATGTTAGTTTAGCTTTGGTACGACTACGACGACACAGTCATCCGTTAACAATAATTACAACATAACCAAACCAAAACAAAACCACAGTCATGAAAAGGTAGTTTTAATAATAATAACAACAAAACAAATGGTCAACAAAATACTTGTTTCAGTCTAAAGTTAATAGAAACAGCCAACAAAACTGAAAGATATTGCCCGTCATATATTTTCAAAATCCCCTAAATTTCCCGTTATTACCTGGACCAATAACGGGACACTCACTAGTTCAACCATAGACCTTCTATTATACCACCGTCCACCAAGTTCAACTTTTTGTAATCGTTGAATTCCACAGACCAAACACAATACTTACTTGACCTCTGATATGACGAATATTTTCCAGATAAACGTAAACATAATTGATTTATGTAATTATTTTATCCTTCCAATTGCAAAGCCAGGACCGATACTATTAAAAAAAATCTTAACATTGGTAAACATATCAAGTTAACTCAAGCAAATTACAATTGAAAATATGTATGTAAACGCTAAATAGACGTTAAAACAAAACTATTTCTTAAATGAAAAAAAAAAACAATGACTAATAAAGTACTGCAAAAAGATATAAACATGAATATAACAATTTCATTAATATAAGCACTGATATTTATACTGTACATATTGAATTACATTTGGATGCATATGGCATTTTTGTATATTTAGCAAGGCACCATTATGAGTTTCCCAACCGTGACAAGTCCTATTGTATAGGTAGCGTACTTGAACACCAACGTCTTTACTTTGTGAATCCCTCTTGTTTAAGGAAGGTAAACGTAGTTTACCGAAATCTATCACCATAATATTTGAATATTTTGTGTTTATATTACAAGTGAACATCACGCAACACAAATTAATAGCAATATAAGTACAAAGTCTACAAATATTATGGTGATATACCAACATGCTGTAATATGCTGATGAAGAAACTATTAATATAATCAACGATTATAGAACTACTGTAAAATATTTAATATGGTGAATTAAATAGATACTATTATCTGACCAATTTCAGCATTAATAAGCAACAAACTCTTAACAATTTTGGATGGTTACACAAATTAAAAATTATTGGTCACGAATGCAATAGTCATGAAACTTGTTATTAAAATAAATAAATTCATTTTGTGTTGATTGATATTAATAAAAAATTTGTTGGACCCCGTTTTCACATTTTATATTTACATTAAAATAAACAAAGTACCAGATTTTTCACTATTTCCATACAATTTTCAACTTGAACAATTCGTCTGTTGAAACCCCTAGATTAATAATTAAACTTCACAAGTTAAAAGGCTTTGTTATTGCTAGTACGTTTTTAAAGTTTCAAAATTTTAATTTTTCTAAGAATAAAGTTCTTGTAAGTAAAACAACGTTTTTAGCGATAGCTGATGGGATGAGGGGAAGCTTGTGTAATCAGCTAATTTTACGTATTGAGTTATAACTATGGATACTAGTTTACCAGCCTGTCATAATGAATTATATATTATAGTGAAACTATGTGCACTAATCCTTGACCGCACATAGTCAATTAATACTATGGCCAGTGGCCTTGACTGGAGGGTCCCGACGTTACCTCAAGATAACGGAGTCTAGCAATATCGAGCGTGGCTGTCCCTTAGATGGGTTACCGTCTGAGTGATCTCGTCTGCCTGCCTGCCCGGTTTCAATGGAAGGGTGATGGTGTGGAAGTCACCCTTAAGTATTTGGTCCCCAGATTAAGTGTTCAGAGTGGTGCTTCTCAGCCCTAACTCCGCCTGTTAAAATAAGACGATCTTTAACTTTTTAACCACAACTCTCCACATGCTGTTCGGCCCGCCGCAAAGGAATGCGATGTTGCCGGATTAACAATCCTCGAAGGACGAAATATGTGAATCTCTGATGATGTCACAGGTAAACACCCTAACCCACTTCATGACCAATCCGTGACTTATTACCAATAACTTTCTAAAATCGTGGTGGAAATATATTTTCCTTATTCTGTGGAGTTTATTTCCTTGTTCAGATTGTGTCAGTATGCCTCCCAGTGTAAATGTTTCAGAGCTAGAAATCGTTATGATATTAAGAGCGATTAGTTTTTTAGGAGTGATAAGTGTTTTCCGGTTTATGAAACAACGAAGACGTGTTTAGGAATTTCCTTATCTACGTGGAAGAGACAACAACAATAAGGAATAACAAGGCATTAATTAACGTGAACACCCTATCCATGGCAATATATTACTTTTTATTTGTTTTAATGTAATATAAAAATAGATTAATTTGAGACTTTATTGGGACTTATTTGGGAAGTATGCAAAATTAACTTACAGGGCATTACACGCCTGCCCATGTATCTATTCTTATAATAATTCAGTTTTGAAAATCTTCGACCAACTAAATCTAGAGTTCCACTGGACCGATTTTAATAATTAATGTGTTGTTGGAAAGCTTCCGACATGTAGATTTGCCAAAAAATATGAAAGTTTGATTTTTTTTTGTATTTATGGTGAAAAAGTCAAAAAACCTGTTCTCCATAAGAAATACATTGAAAACGGGTTTTCACAAATTTTTTATTTTAAGTTAATTTTTAGCTGCCTTTTTTGAGGTTTTTCAAGAGATGCTTAGTAGCCATTTGTAGGAAATTTAATTCTCTTTCAGAAAATCACCTTCCACTTTAGTCGATTTCCTCACCGTTTAAAAGTTATTTGCAAAAAACCAAAGCTACCACACATTTTTTGCGTTGAAAAAATACTGAGTTAGATATATTTTAGTTAAACTTTGTACAACTAAATCTAGAGTTCCACTGGACCGATTTTAATAATTAATGTGTTGTTGGAAAGCTTTAGACATGTAGATTTGCCAAAAAATATGGAAGGTTGATGTTTGTTAGTATTTATGGTGAAAAAGTGAAAAAAACATGTTCTTCGTAAGAAATACATAACATTGAAAAGGGGTAGGTTTGCCAGTATTCTGTTTCTAATCATATGGTACACGTGTTATTAATTTAACAGCTGATTATTAATTTAACAGCTGATTGTTGCTTTGTTGAATCCAAGAATTCTCATAGTTTTGTTGTTTACATTTGGGATTTGTGTTTAAAGTGTGTCCCTTAGGTTATGTGTGTGTTTCTTAAGTTGTGTATTTAAGTGGTGAGTGGTTTTTACAGCCAAAATTTGTTATTTGAAAATTACTGTGAACCTTAAATTAAATACTTAGGAGTATATATTTTTATATATTGGTCTGAAAATGCATAACTTTTTGGTTCATTATATAGTTGGTGATGGAAACTGTTTGTTTAGGAGTATCTCATTTTTACGTTATACATCTCAATCTAGATACAGTGAAATACGATCCAAAGTAGTTGATGAAGTTGTAAATCATTGGGACTTCTATTGCCCTTTTATAGTAGGGGATAAGACATATAGACTAACGGTACAAAACACAACAGATTACAGAGATCTAATGACTAAAGATGGGGAATACGCCGGTAACGTTGAAATTGAAGCTGCAGCAAGACTTCTTAACTGTCAATTCAAAATATTTGCTGAGGACAAGGATTCTTATGTAACAGTTGGTGAAGGCACAACAGTATACAAACTACTATTCTCAGGTAATTTGGATGCTGGGCATTACGATGTTTTAATTGATAATCAAGATTCTGATAATCAAGATGATGTAACCTTACAAAAACCCAAATGTGGCCGTCCATCAACTAGAAAAAGAACAACATTTTCTGGCAGACATGAAACATCTCACAAACACAAATCAATGAAACCAAATTCTATGAATAGTGATTTGCTCCAGTTGAAAAACAAGTGTTTTCCCCTTAACTACAAGGATGGAGATACACAAAATTATTATGGATCAAAACAAGATAGAGTGACTCATTCTCCAATTAAAAAGGACGCAACTTCCTCAACCCACAAACGTGGCCGTCCAACAAAGAATAGGAAAAGAAAATCATTATCTGGCAGACGTGAATCGACTTCTCATAAAAAACAATTAACACAGGTAAAACTTCAACATAAGGATGTAGATACACAAAATGATAATGAATGTAAACAAGATAGTGTGGCCCATTCTCCAATTAAAAAGGACGCAGCTTCCTCAACCCACAAACGTGGTTGTCCAACAAAGAATAAGAAAAGAAAAGCATTATCTGGCAAATGTGAATCGACATTTCATAAAAAACAATTAACACAGGTAACACTTAACCACAAGGATGGAGATACACAAAATGATTATGGATCAAAACAAGATAGAGTGACTCATTCTCCAATTAAAAAGGACGCAACTTCCTCAACCCACAAACGTGGCCGTCCAACAAAGAATAGGAAAAGAAAATCATTATCTGGCAGACATGAATCGACTTCTCATAAAAAACAATTAACACAGGTAAAACTTCAACACAAGGATGTAGATACACAAAATGATAATGAATGTAAACAAGATAGTGTGGCCCATTCTCCAATTAAAAAGAACGCAGCTTCCTCAACCCACAAACGTGGTTGTCCAACAAAGAATAAGAAAAGAAAAGCATTATCTGGCAAATGTGAATCGACATTTCATAAAAAACAATTAACACAGGTAACACTTAACCACAAGGATGGAAATACACAAAATGATAATAACTCAAAACAAGATAGTGTGACCCATTCTCCAACTAAAAAGGACGCAACTTCTGCAAACCACAAACGTGGCCGTCCAACAAAGAATAGGAAAAGAAAATCATTAACTGGCAGACGTGAATCAAAAGACCAACGCAAGGTAAAGGGGAAAAAGGATAGTGATGTAAATAATATTTTACAACCCATCACTTCAGTGCCTGATGCCTTAAAAGTTGTAAACAATGAAAACGAAATAAAATTACACTCATGTGGCAGTCTTAGTGAGGTTTGTGAATTTTGTGATGCTAAACACTTTGTCGGAGAGCGGCCTTCTGATAAAATGTTTTCTAAATGCTGCTCAAAAGGGAAAGTTATATTAGAACATATTCAAAATGCCTTATTAATTGAACAGCTAATGACTAATAATCATAATTATTCCGATAACTTTATGGACAATATTCGTTCTATTAACAGCTCGCTGTCTTTTGCTTCTATGGGAGCGCAAATAGTTCATCCTGCAAGTTATGGACCTTATTGTTTTAGAATTAATGGCACTATTTATCATCGTGCTGGTACATTACATCCTGAAAATGGAGAACAGCGTAAATATGCTCAGCTGTATATACTTGATCCTGATGAGGCTACAGCTCAAAGAATGAAAATCAAAGAAAACTCTGGATGCAATGAACATTTACTAAAAATATTAGGCTCATTCATGTCAAAGTATAATCCATTTGCAGAAGCATGCAAAATGATGTATGAAGTGGAGCAAGAATGCATGCAGGACACATTAATGAATAACGCTGTTTCATCTGATGTGACGATGGCAATTATTCAAGACCGAAAATATGATGAAAGAAGATATAACTCTGCAAGATGTAATGAGGTTGCTGTTATTTTCGAGAATACGGATGGCGAACCACCTCTGCACCGTGATTTACTGATTCATTTTCGTGCTAACAACACAACCAATAAGAGAAGGACTCAGAGAATTAGCATTTTGGACCCAAATTTGGAACCAATGGTATATCCAATGTTCTTCCCATACGGCGATCAAGGTTGGGGAATAAATATTCCACTGAATGATAAGCCATCATGTCTCCAAAATATTAAAAATAAAGCTTTAAATCCAAGAAAAAGAGTCACTCAGATGCAATATTATCAATATCGACTTTCTGTACGTGATGAATTTAATCCTTTATTGTGTGGAGGAAAACTCACACAACAATATATTGTTGATGCCTACACCAAAATTGAGGCAATCAGATTAAATTTCATTCGACAGAATCAATCTCAACTAAGAATTGAACAGTACAAAGGTTTAATGGACCAGATTCGTTTGTCAGAAGACAATGAATTGTTTCCCCCTGGAAAGCCATTCATTTTGCCATCAACATTTCAAGGAAGTCCACGAAATATGATGCAAAACTACCAAGACGCTATGTCAATACTGAGGAATTATGGTAAACCTGATCTTTTTATTACAATAACCTGTAATCCAAAATGGGAAGAAATTACTCAAAATTTAAATGGACAGTCCGTTGAAAATCGTCCAGATTTAGTTTCTAGAGTTTTTCAATTAAAGCTAACAGAACTTATGGATGATATAAACAAAAAACATATTTTTGGCATCCCAGTAGGCAACATACATGTAATTGAGTTTCAAAAAAGGGGACTACCCCATGCTCACATCCTACTGATATTAAAAGAACAAGATACTCCAAAATTACCAGAACATATAGACCAAATTGTATCGGCTGAGTTGCCAGATAAAGACAAATTTCCTACTTTACACGCAGCTGTTACAAAACATATGAATCATGGACCCTGTGGTGAGTGTAATTTAAACTCACCGTGTATGAAGGAAAATAAGTGTACTAAAAACTATCCTAAATCCTTTCAAAATGAAACTTTAGCTAACAAAGATGGATACCCTCAATACCGCCGAAGAAATAATGGTAATGATTTGTCCGTGAGAAATAAAGTAATTGACAATACATGGGTGGTTCCTTATAATCCATATCTTTTGTTAAAATACAACTGCCATATCCATGTGGAAGTTTGCGCTACAGTCAAAAGTGTTAAATATCTTTTTAAATATGTGTATAAAGGGCATGATTGTGCAAATGTACAAATCACAGAATGAAACAAAAATTTTAACGAAATACAGAAGCACTTAGATAGTAGATATGTAAGTGCACCAGAAGCCATGTGGCGAATACTTGGAAATGACATGCACAAACAGTCGCACACTATAATACGATTGCCTGTTCACCTTCCTGAACATCAAAGCATTGTCTTCCATCCAAATTCACTAAACAGAAATACAGACAATCTGTTACAAACTGCTGTGAAAGATACAATGTTGACAGCATGGTTTAAGTTAAACGCGGAAGATGAAAATGCTAGATTAATTTACTATAGCGATATACCTAAAAATTATGTTTTTAATAAAAAAACCAGGAAATGGATTCGCAGACAGCAAGACAGACATAATATAATTGGTCGAATGTATTTTGTAAATCTGGGTTGTGATCCTGAAAGGTATTGTTTAAGACTTCTTCTGCTTCATGTACCTGGTGCTACATCTTATGATGATTTAAAAACGATTGAAAGTACTAATTATGATACGTTTCATGAAGCGGCTGTGCAAAAAGGCTTGATAAAAAATGACGAAATTTGGGATAAAACTTTAGCTGAAGCTGTCAATTTTAGCATGCCTAAAAATTTAAGGGACTTATTCTCATATATTCTAATATTTGCTTCCCCATCTAATGCTAAGGAATTATTTGAAAAATACCTATCTCATCTTTGGGAAGACTTTGCAAACAGCCACAAAATAGGCCATACAGATAACTGTGAACGTTGTAAAAATTTGACTCTAATAGAAATTAACAACACCTTAGAAGCGTCATAGCTCTTGCCTTAAATACAATCTCCCGATGCCAGTAAATGATATCCTACCAATCAACCATACTGATATCTATGATCATGAGCTAGAGAAAGAAAAAAGCAAATAAATGATAAATAGTTTGAATACCGAGCAAAGACAGTGTTATGACAATATAATTGCATCAATAAACAATGAAGTCCCAGAAACATGTTTTTTTCTGGATGGGCCAGGAGGCACAGGAAAAACTTATTTGTATAAGACTATTCTGTGTACAGTGCGTGGAGGAAAAAATATTGCATTACCTATTGCGTCTACTGGCATTGCTGCAAACTTATTGGAAGGAGGTAAAACATATTTTAACCAATTCAAGTTGGTACCCCCTTTAAACGAAACATCCGTTTCAAATATAAGATTGAATTCTCTCGAAGCCACCATCATTAGATCAGCCAAAATCATAATTTGGGATGAAGCAACTATGGCACCAGGAATTGCTTTGACTGCCATTGACAGAGTGCTAAAGGAAATAATGAACAACCAGAATTCTTTCGGTGGAAAAGTTATGTTACTAGGTGGGGATTTCAGGCAAACTCTTCCAGTTGTCAGACATGGTAACAGAACTAAAATAATAGAAGCAAGTATAAAATTTCACCCACTGTGGGAATGCTTTAAGATCCTACGATTGAGTAAAAATGTACGATCAGTGGATGATTTATTTAGCAAGTGGCTATTAAGCGTAGGAAATGGTCTGACTGATAGAACATATGATTTACCAGAAGAACTAATAGAAATACCACCAAAAATGTTAAGTCACAGTAACATAGCCAGAGATACATTTGGGGATAAGTTGGACATTGCACACTCTCATGAATTCGCCCAAAAGGCTATTTTATGTTCAAAAAACACAGATGTGGATTATCAAAATGAAACTGTTCACAACTTACTGGAAGCAAAACCAGAAACATACTTAAGTTCGGATTCTATTGAAGCGGATGATAGTTCCCATGCAGATACACATTACCCTATAGAATTTTTAAATCAGCTATCACCATCAGGAATGCCAATACATAAATTAAATTTAAAGATTGGAGCTGTTATAATGATACTAAGAAATCTTAACACAAAAAGAGGGTTATGTAATGGCACCCGATTAATTGTTAAAAAGTTAAAGCCTAATAATTGCAGAGGTTTTAACTGGATTTTCAGCAGGTGACATTGTGTTCATTCCAAGGATTGATTTAGCACAGACGGACACAGAATTGCCATTTGTTTTAAAAAGAAGACAATTTCCTATAAAATTAGCATGACGATTAATAAAGCACAAGGCCAGACTTTAAAGAAAGTTGGTGTCTACCTACCAGCACCAGTATTCAGCCATGGACAATTGTATGTTGCACTGTCTAGGGTAAAAAGTTTTGATGATATTAAAATAAAAATTATCCCCAACAAAGAACAAGGAAAATTGTTGAAAAACTCTAATAAAATATTTACAAAGAATGTTGTGTATAAAGAAATGTTGTAAATAAATACGTTACCGTTATGTTTGATTTTTATTTTAATTTAAGTATCTAATCTAATAGAAAACAAATTTTTTTAAAGTACAATTTCAATATTGAAAATAATTATAAATAATTTTTTTTTGATTTTACAGGAAATAGCTTACACGTACCATTTTACTAGAGACCGTTGTATTTGACCACAACGGGCTCTGTTTCTAGTAGACATATAATGGAATTTACCCACCCGTATACACTTACGATAGAATTGAAAAAGGAAAATACATTTGCACTAAGCTTTAAATAGGGCCATTAATGATTCACGGTTTGGCCAATCCAAGTGGAGTAGGATGTTTACCTTACTTGTGGCATTACCAATGAGTCACTAATTTCGCCTTTCTAGGGGTTTTCAACAAGAACGTCCGAATATGTAATTGGAAGACTTCAGGGTTGGTATTTTAAGAAGAACAATTATTTATAATAGAAAAAGATATATCCTGAGGGGAAGGAAAGCTCTGAGGCCATTCCTAGGTATATTGTACTCCTCGCACACAGATGTAACCTACTTTAGATAATTTATAGAATCATCTCAATGAAAACATGCTAGATTACCCTTCCATAATATATATGAAATTACATTATACTGTACAATTAAGAAACTTGGATTCAGACTGAATACACAATATAATCAACGTATTTATTGCATAAACGATCTAAGGCGCTGCTAGACTGCAGTGTTTTGTCAACCCCGCCGGACATATTATCCACAGCTAGCGTGCATCACTTTACTATCAAGTAAAATTCGTTATAACATACATGGAGTCCTGAAAACTATTATCTACGGTTAAAACGCATGACGTAAACTTAGCAGATTACGACAATGTCAATATTGCCCTCAGCTGATCAGCTATGGGTTATAAAAAGTAGGCTAACACTAGTTTTTCAAGTAATGGTTGATTGATGTCTCACAAAAAAATACATATTCTAACTCATAATAAACTATTATCCTTTGAGACTAAGTTAACTAGCATTGAGGAGCAACTTGATGTTTAGAGAAAACGCTCGCTTTAAATTGAACCTCTACAGAGGATTTTCGAGATCAATTACCGTTCCAAGCTTATATGTTACATCATGTTTTCAATTTATCTCAATTAAATCACTTTCAAACCAGTGTCACAATATCACATAACCGTGAATTTATTTGTAAACTCTTTAAACACTTTCGTCCTGAACTGAATTCTAATGAATGCTATAAAGCATGACTGAAAAAGTGAAAAGAATTGTCATTATAAAATTGATGCAAAAATATACTTTTCCAAACCAGGCTCAGGTAATATAAATGACGCAATATATTCTGCAAACACCCTGAAAAATAAGAATTTTTGTTCTATCATTGCTTTTTACACGCTTTCATGGGCTGTGACACAACCTCTGCATTTGCAGGCAAAGGTAAAATAACGACATTTAACTCAGTTATCACTGCTCCTGACTTACAGGAGTTGGTGGAGCCTTTTTATAAGAGTGATAGGGAGCCAAGAATTATCGCTCAAAATGGCTGTAAACCAATAAAATATACAGTACATACAAATGCAAAAATAAGACTGTATCTCTTGATGATTTGCGATTCCAGAAATATAAACTATATAAAAAAATCTTAAAATCTTTATTCACCAATAAATACAGGATTGTACAATAGGCTTCGTCAAACAAAAATTCAAACTTAAGAAGTTCTAAATTCTAAAAAACTAACTATAATTTTATATAAAGACTAAATTAAACTTTAAAAATATATACTAAACATTTAACTAAAACAATGCTAATTATATTCATTAGTTAAATTTAAATACACTGGTCAATTAAATATTAAAATAAGTTTCTATTAAAGTGCTACAACTAATTACTACAACTTAAAGTAAAGAAAATTATAAATAATACAATCAAACAATAACTTCCTATATATATATATATATAGCTTACTCAAAGTCACTTTCTAATATATTTGTTTCTAAAGAATCGTCTATAGCATAAAAGGCCTTACTTTTGAACCATCCTGATAAGACAAGATGAAATTTTGTTTGTTAAAGATTTCTACTATTAAGTGGGATTTTTTTTTTAAAGAAAAGAATTTGCTGATAACAGTGGCTATTGATGTTTAAACTAAGGTGATGAGTTGGCTTTTCTATGTCATTTTTCGTTCGGGTATTATAATTATGGACAGATGACCTTATTTCAAATTTAGATTGATTTTCTTTCACATAAATTATATTTGCTAGTGTGTACAAAGAACTAAGAAGGAACTGTTAAGATTCTACACATTTTAAAATAAGGTTTACAAGATTCTCTTGCCCCTATCCCTGCTATTAATCTAATAGCTTTCTTCTGTCAAATAAAAGCGCTTAGCATTAGAGGAACCGCCCAAAAGCATAATCCCATAGAGAAGGTGCGGCAGAAAAAATTCATATGATGTTATAAGCATTTAAAAACCTACACACTGTTTCAATCTCCTTAATAGTAGACATTTGGTGGGCGTTTGAGGCTCACTTTTCTGGCCTCTGATTGGTCGAGAGCGGTCACGTGACTTGTCCAAGATGGCGGCGCAGTGGTACCAACCTCCCCCCTCCCTCCCAAAAATTTCCCTCAAATTCCTAAATTTCCCTCCAAATTCCCACATCATACTATATAAAATTCGCTCTTAACCTAACTTTTTCCGTGTTATACTATATAAAATGTAAAAAGATGGCGGTCTTTACACTATATAAAATGCTTTTGGGTATTCCTCTGTGGATTATTTCATATATACACTATAATAATGCAATATTTCATACACTCTATGTGGCTGGCGCGCATGCGCGAGGACTTGTGCTCGGTGGACAAGCGCGTTACGTCACCACTCATACAGCGGCTGCGAAACTCGGGTATAGGACTCCAGGCGCCAGACTGGTTTTCCTGGCGCGACACTCAAGGGCGGGCATGCGTGGGA
>JAQJVL010006988.1:0-26041 GCA_035578905.1 Stictocephala bisonia | reverse complement strand
ATTAATTTAGGTTGAGAAACCTAGTTGTTCCAGCAATCCTTCAAAGTATTAAGTCTTTACATGTTGCTCTGAATACTGCCCGTGACATGTCTACATCTACACCACCAGCTATGGAATTAAACAATATGATTGTAAAATTTAGAAAGGAGTTAGCATGAGCGTTGATATGCATTATCGTCTTGCATTTAATCGATATATCCATACAAATGAATGTTTTAGATGAATATTTACATTTATGTTGTATTAAAATCAAACGTGTTTAACAGAGTAAATGTTTATCTTTTAAGTACCAAGCTGGAACTGAAATTATGATTAAAAATCCACACCTTTTATGGTACTGTAGAACTGACACCATCAAAGCTAAAAGTACCACAGAGAGTGTCTCATGAGTCGTGGAACTGTTTGGAACTGGAACTGTCTCGCGGTACTGTCTCACGGCCGGCACCGTCGCAGTTGCAGCTGGTTTCCGCATTGGTACTGTTTGGCACACCTCTAGTCCAAATGACGGTTTGAAACTGTCTTTAATAGTCCAACATTTTTTTTATTTTCTAGTAACTTGAGAATTATTTGTGGCAAGTTAAAGCCACCGTTATTATCACATGAGAATGAATTGCAAATTATTTTACAACTAAAAAGATCTTTCACATGATTTTCTTACTATAAAAAAAAAAAAAAAAAAATAGCTGTAGGCCTAATTAGTCAAGTAAGGAAATAAGGTATCAAGAGTAATTTGCTTATTTATAGTTTTCATAATTTTATTAATTTTCTTTGCTTGTAATACTCATGTTTTTAGGGTATATTGATGTTTTTTTTTAAATAGGTACCTATGTTTATTTTTTGTTGTTAAATTTGTTTTGTAGTTATAGTTTTTTTTTTTTTATTTTTCTGTAGTTTTGTATAGTTTGAATAAGAATATAATTTAGATGAAAATGTTATGTTATTTTGAAGTCGTAATGTAAATTTGTTCCCAAATAAAGGGTTTGTGTCTTAAGCATTATGTTAATCAGTGTCCAGTGTAGACTGGAGAGCAGCAGCTCGGCTGATATCAACATGAATTTTTAGCTGGACTCTGATAAGAAACCTGTTTGAATTATGTTGTCCACTTACCGCATTACTTGCAATAGTGGTCAGTTAATTCCAAGCTGTTTTTATTATTGTACATTTAGTAGTGAATAAATTTGTTTATTCATATTCATTTATTCGTTTGATAAGGCTTTGATTCATTACAAATTATTTTCCGAATATCTAAATTTGTCGTATTTTGTTTAGAAAACGTCTTCCAACTACATGGTTCTCCTTCACTTGGATTGATTGTTTTGCATTTTACATCGTCGTAGTAGTAACAATATGAACAGGGAATCGTTCAGTGAATTTCTGAATCAAAATTATCGTATCTTACCACCTTATACATTCCAACTGTACTATTATCTAACCTAGTCAAGAAACCGTTCAACAATTTTATAGATAAAAATATTGTATGCGCAAATATTTCACACAGTTTTAGCGATCTAAAGCGTTTCGGAATAATAATTACTAGACGTCTGGCATGGATATATATTTTATTCAACGGAAAATAAATCAATGTTATGTCACACGCTGTAGAACGCCATTACCATATTTTATATTATATGATACAGCATTTTCTTATGTCAAATCATTAGACGATTCCCTGTTCTGGTTTAAAAAAATGAAATAGACCTGAATCGACTCAAGAGATATACATGATAATTTCAGTTTCGAAAAGGAGCTGAACTGTTCCTTGCACGTACAACACAACCGAGATGGACTTTAGCTTAGGAAAGGAAAAGATGGGGAAGTTCGGTTCTTGGGATGTAAAGTGACTCGTTCTTGGTGCCTTTTTGATTGAGCGATACTATTGATATGAACGAAAATAGGCCTGGAAATCTAGGGGCCTTGGTTAAGCGCTTAGTTCTTTTCTTTATGTCCCCACACGCTTTACTAAACATTATAGATCAATTTTTTTGTGCAAGTTGTTACTGGTAAAGGAAATATATCTTGTAGTATAATTGTTTTATTATACACTATTATTTTAATAGAAGATTTGATAAAATAATTCTCGTATTATTTGTTGGCTTAATTGTGTTTAGTTCATAATTTACTCTTAAATTTATTTGCCCTGCACCGCCATACTACATATTTTGAATAAATTTGGTAGTGCCAAATGTTCAGGGTAAAAAAATATGCAGACAGGAAACATTTTACATTTCTTTGTTGAATGTGCCGAAAATCTGCAAACATTGTTTTCTATTTCTCTGTCTAATTCTTTTTTAATAATAGACTAGCCTTGGTGAATATGAAATTGAAACAAACCTAATTGTCTTTTGATTGCATGTATCTTTGATTGTGTTAAGCTAGTTTAGGAATGAATTATTTAACTAAAAATACTTTGCTCTTTATTTTGTCTCTACATGCCATACTCCAGACTATAAATTAATTTGTTTTTTGTTTTAATTAATTATGTGAATCATGTCCCCAAATGCTTTACTACAGACAAGAATAAATTTGGTAGTGCCTCAGAAAAAGAAAGATAGAGATTGAATTCAATAGTGTACTGAATGGATGTCATAGTTAGTCCTCCAGTTTTTGTGCGAATGGCAAGACCATCAATGTTGTCATTCATTCCTCTTATTTCTTTCAAATTCTGAAGGATAATTGAAAATATTATTTTTACAAATTAATAAACATTTTACACTAGAAGTAACTGCCACTCTGCTGCTATAAGAAACCGATGATCTATTTATATTTTATCTATAGTAGTGCCAAGTACTATGGGAATATGCAAATTGGAACATTTTACATATCTGTCAAACGTGCAAAAAATCCAATACAACTCGTAGTAAAATATCATCCATTTCGGGCCATGTGGGATTGTTGCACTGATGATGGATGACCAGCAGTTAGGGGGTGCACGGAAATGAGTGATTATTTTTTATTGTTAACTCATAATAGTTTTTGTATTCCTTATAATTATGCATTTATCTCTTGTATTAATTTTTTCTCTATTGTTTTCAATATATGGTTTGATGTAAGAGAGCCAATAACGCTTAACTTGCCATATGTAACATATTTTTTAATGGCCGATAGTCAATAGTCCCAAGTTCTGTATTCATTTGATATACATAGGTGGTACAACAGTGTCATATAATATTATAACAATCTTAATCTAATAATTCTTTTTATTTAACAATATTTCAAATAAATATTTGTCAGGGAGCTATAATAAATAAAACTTTGTAGCTAAATTTGTTCTTTAAGCATTATTTTATTTATTAATTTTTTTTTTTTCTTTAATTTGATAAGATTGTTCTCTTTTTTATATTTTCAGGAATATAATGTTGAAATTTTTGACCTTTAAAAGTTGATTTTTCAAAGAACTTCAACCTATGTGGTTGAATAATTTCATTTCTCTTCCTCGTATTATTTAAGGAATGAGCTGGTTTAAAGTTTCTGTTTATGGTCTGATTTTTAGCAATTAGAACAGATTCGAGAATATATTAACTGTAAACTGTTAAATTTTTTTAGTGCTTAAAATGATTCTTAGCAGTCATCATGTCTTAACTTGAGCATTATTCTAATGGCTCTCTACTCTTGTTTTAAAGATTTCATCCATATTTGATTAAGTTGTTGTAACTTACCAAATGAAATGTGGGAGGGAACAGGGTCAAAATAAATATTCATTAATGTTTCCAAATTAAGTAAAAATACATATTAGATAAAGTATAAATTCCCGAATTTATTCAAATTAAAATGTTGTGTACATGCTGATCCAATCCAAACTTTAAACAATTAATTGTCAGTCCTACGAAATTTATACTTGATTTTCAATGTTGTTAAAGTCATATACTATTGAGGATTCTTTTGATATTTTATTTGGAGCAGTCTTGAAAGTTTCAACTTGTGAATTTAATATTAAATTGTGGTTTTGTAAGTGATTATCATGAATGAGAGACATATTTCATTCATGTCTGGGTGGGGATGAAGTGGCTAAACCCATTTCACATCGCATAGAGTGGTGAGCTGGGCCTAATGGTATGAATTAAATTTGCAACACGGCGCTACACCTGTCCTGACAGCCTAACGCACTCGTAAATTCTACACGTTTTGTTGTAATTTACGCTACATACACATTACACTAACCAAATTAGTAGTCTATCTAATTCGGATGATACCAATTTATCCTCAATTTTACTGGAAATCACAAACAAGAAAAAACGATAAGACCAAAAGCAACGACTAAATTCTCCAAACTAGTATCAAGTAGTCGAGACAACTAGTGACAGGAAACAGAAACAAAGATAAAGAGACATACCGATAAGCGCCTCAAAACAAATGGGTGCATTGCAACAGCGATAACACTGACTCCGAGGGGGCCGAGCATCGCAACTGTAAACAACTAGTGCCGCAACGTCACATGGTTGAGCTATCAGAACACTCGGCGCGGAATTTGAAGGCCACGTCTTTGATCAGCAATGAGTTAAAAACTAAAAATGTCTTTATAATCAACTGTTTAGTTTACATTCAGTGCTAGTGTTAATTTGAGTGTAACTCCTCATATATACTGTACTGTCTGTTGAGATGTAAATGTACTAATCCTTGTTTTGTTTTTTTTTAAAAGCATGGTGATATGGAGCAAAGAGAGCGAGATCTCATCATGAGACAATTCCGGACTGGATCTAGCAGAGTTCTAATCACTACTGATTTGCTGGCTCGAGGTATTGATGTTCAACAGGTCTCATTGGTCATCAATTATGATTTGCCTTCAAATCGTGAAAACTATATCCATAGGTAAGTTTTTTCTTATGTTTCTGAGCGGTAAGAAATGAAAAGTGTTATATTCTTAAAAAGTACATTGTTCATTTTAAGTAAGTGCCTTTACAATCTCTAATGGGAAATGTTTTACTGGGGAAT
Source organism: Stictocephala bisonia (assembly GCA_035578905.1). Lineage (NCBI taxonomy): Eukaryota > Metazoa > Arthropoda > Insecta > Hemiptera > Membracidae > Stictocephala > Stictocephala bisonia. The sequence continues at coordinate 21,112 of JAQJVL010006988.1, read as the reverse complement.
CTTCGCTAAAATTCTGTCTAATAATGTCATTGATCACTTCATTTAGGAAAAATACTTTCCAACTTTCAATTGGTATTAAATAATTCCTTGCGTTGCCCTTCAAATCTCTCATCTCAGTCACCATGTTAATCAGTATTGTTCGGTTCTTATCCCATTTTGTTGAGAGCTATAAAGACGCCTCTTTATTCCATCTTTCCCTAGCACATAGGGAACTCTCATCTCCGAGATGAAAAAACATTGATTTTCAGCATTAGCGGCTTCATTTTCAATCTCAGTTTAGTCACTTATTTTGCTCATCAACGCCTTTATCTATTGCTTCTTTACCTAATAGTTTTTTTTGTCTTGCTCGAAATATTCATCATCATCATCATAGTCACTTAACCGCATTTGAGTATTTTGTTGCACACTTGTAACGTTGTATTTATCTTTTAATAAATCTGTAATAATTAAGTAAATTTTCAACCACTTATATCAATTAATTAAATCTGCAACAACAAAGCCTCACGTTGTCGCGTCATTCTGTAACGTTGTAAACTTTTGACGCCTCACGTTCTAGCGCCATTCTGTAACGTTGTGCCTTTTGTTACATTATTTATTTTATTTATTTTAATTTAATCCACTGATTAAATTAAAATAATGATATTCAATAAATCAGAATTCTTTAATTTATTTCTTTTTTGTTTCAAAGCATTTACTAAAAATTTGTGACTTGCTACCTTGATGAGGTTATCGTATCACATTGATTCAATATTTGATTCTTAAAAACAAAAGTAGCAGAAATTTGATTTATTTTATTTTATAACATGATAACTCTTAATTTTTTGTTCTCAGGGTCTATATACGGGTAATTCGGTGAGAAAACGTAGTATAATGAAACAAAATTTACTTTACAAAATTTAATTTATTTTGCATTATTCAAAATCATTACGTTACTCAATTAGTATTTGCATTACAATAAAAATTCAATTTCAATATATTAAAAATGACAATCAGAACAATATTATTTAAAAAGTTGATAATTGATTTCTAGATTATAACTTAAATTATCAGTAAAACTTAGCTGAGTGTCCTCGTGGTCTTGAAGTTCAACCGCGTGGTTTAATAGACTGTATCGTGTTCTTAATACACATATTTTAATCTGATATTAAATCGTAAAGCACTATTTGTTTATCTTTATTAAAAATGATTTTAAAGAACAAAACTACCTTTGAATTTTAATAAATTCATCGAATAAAAAATTTACATGCCCGAAATCGCGGGATGTCGATGGATGATGACATCCTTCACGTTCTATGATCTGACTTTGAATGGGGTGAGAAACGTCTCTTCACCGTTGAAGTCGGATTCCCGCCTTTTTTCTTTTGGGTACGCGACTATGACCCTTCTGGGTATATCACGATGTAGCTGTTTTGACAGCTGCTGCGGCCTACGGGCAAATTTGGAATGATATGTCCCGTTCTGATTGGTTCGTTTCAGAACTCGTCATCTGAGTTCTTCTACTGCACATCAGCCACTTGTGACCTAGAGGGGATTTAATGGAAAATAACTGACCGACAAGTTGATGCCTGTCTCACGCTCCTACGTCGTAACTTGCTGACTGTTTAGTCTCAGAAATTCCCATGTGTTTTGATACTTCTTGGAATTCGTCCCACCCATCCTGTGTTGAACAAAGGATTTGTTTACAGTGATTTATTGCTGGAGCCTCTCGTCTGTCCCACAGTTATTTTCCACATGACAATTCTCTAATATGATTTAAAACTCCTCCATTTATTTTAATTAAATATATTTCTTTTCTTTTATATAGTAATTTATTATTTATTAATTAATTTGCCTATCAATTTGGTGGACCCGTTACACACTCAATATCCATTGCCTATTAATAGAATAGGAATAAACAAAAAATTAAATTAAACATAAATTTCAATAAAGTTCAGATATATACACTTTAGAAGAACTAATAGCGACTAAAATAAATAGGTCGAGTCTGTACAGCCACCACACGTACCTGAGCGCTCCGCTCCTGAACAAGTCTAAAGTGGTGTACGCTGGTCTGTAGGAGAGGGGAGATAAAAGGGTCTGTAGACTGATGCCAGAGCTTTTCTTGGAAGGTACATTCAGTGTTCAGTGAACTGACAGTAAATTTGAAGGTACAGTAAAAAAATCGTGGCTTAGCCTGGTTCTACCTGGTTGGTTATTTCGTCAAGTTATTTTCTATCTTTATTGAGTAAAAAATGGCTTAAAACCCTCCACATTTTAAATTTTATTTCTGATTTTACATTAAAACCGTACATGTCAATATACTGAAGAAAGTTAATTAATTATTAAAAATAATACTTGATTTGTCTGTCTTACAGTTTATAATTATTGTTAAGTGAATATACAACACTTCTGAAATTTAATAACATGAAGACTTTTGATTAGTCATATCAAATATTCTTTTTTCTTCTTAATACAACATGTGTCCAAAATCATCTATCTTATAGCTAAAATTTAATTTATTGTTAACGTTGCTGCACAAATCATTTTCTTTAAATTAAATTTTTGAGTACACTTATGGCATAGTTATTATTAAATCAACAAAATTGTATGGCTATTTATATGATTTTATGGAATAGTTCCTTAGTAAAACAAATTTTCTAATGACTACTTTACTGTTTCAGAATTGGTCGAGGTGGGCGATTTGGACGTAAAGGTGTTGCAATCAACTTTGTCACTGAAAATGACAAACGTGTACTGAGTGATATTGAACATTTTTATAATACAACTATACATGAAATGCCAATGAATGTTGCTGACCTGATCTAGTGATTCTGAGCCGAAATATGGTGTGAGTATCGGATCGCGCCGTGATATTTTGTGACTTGTGTATTTTTGATCGGTCTGCTTAAGATGCGCTCTTGATTCTACAGAGAAAGTGGCTGCTCTTCGCCATAATTTCCAAAAAGTGACTTAAAAGGTTAGGCGTGTCCTAATCTTATAATTGAGTGATTTGATTCATCAGTCCTCACTTAGTCTCTCTGGAGGCTTATAAAATAGGTGTTATAGGTGTATTATTTTATTGTTATTGTGTATTATATATACTTTTTAAATATGGTATTTAGGAGATGTATGATGTTAAGGCTCAACTGTTCTCAATTTTACGTTTACAAACTGGTGTGTAACAAGCACATTTTCTTCCATGTCTTAAGCATAATGTTTCCTTTAAATCCCTCCTGTTTATATAAGAGAATAATTTATTTTTTCTGTAGTCTAAGTTTCTCTCCTAGCCTTGTATTTTGTTGTTTAAGAAAAAACTTAGTTGGGCTTTGGAAAGGGTTTTTCAATCAAAAGCGTTGTAAACGGAAATTTTTAACAGTGGATTTAGTCGCTACAGCTTTTTGTATATTATTTAATACAAATAAATATAATAAACCAACATTTGTCCTGTATTATCTTGACCTCTTGTTTGTTAGAGTGGCAAATTTGAAAATAACTTGTACATGTTATTAAATGATAGTTGTTTTCTTGTATTTACAGGACTTTCTGACCGTACATCCTTGTGGAAGATATTTTGGAAATAAAGATCAAAATTTTCCAAATTGAAGCTCAGCAAACAGTGGTTTTTGATTTTAGAATTCCTTTATGATACCCTAAATTTCCCCCCATCCCATTTAGTACAGATTTGTTTTAGTAAAGCATGTTTCGTGTTTTTGGACATGTACTACAAAAAGTTGTCCCTTATTTTATATACATGTGAATTACAATTCATTTTAAAAACATGATAAATAACTGATTGAAAAATGTTTGTTTTTAAATGTCTATTCACATCTGACACAAAAAATTATTCACAATTAATTGAAAAATATGTGCTCAGTTTATTCGTTCACTTGATACATATCATCTTATTAGAAGCAGGCTGTCGATAATTGGCGTAAATTTGCTGAAAAGAGAATGAGACTACTAATTAGGGGTGTGCGAGTACTCGAAACTGAGTATTTGATTGAGTATTTTACTACTCGAACTCGGCGAGAATCTTCCGAAACTACTCGAAGTTCGATCGAGTAGTAGTATTTCACGAAATATCAGATTTACATCTTAATTTAGTTTTAAGAGTTAACAGTTTTATAAGTTTTGAATAAAAATTGTGCGCTTCCTTGTGTTTTATTTTACCCTTAATAATCATACGTTATCAGTTTGGTACGCGTAATTATGAACTAAACAATACGCCTAAGAATAGGTAGTACACGACGACAGTCAAATGAACTTGTCGATGTAGTGAACGAGTTCGTTCATTATGATTTGGACTAGTTCGATTCAAAGTGAACAACAGAGCTGGTAAGTTAGCGATCACTATAGTTACTGTAGTAGCAATCGCACATGTTGGTTGTCAAGTCTACTAGTCACTTGTAACCTAACCTAAAATAGCATGAATTAAACAGAAGTGCCGGTTAGTGTCTTTATGACTCAAGAAAGGGGATGTGAGATCCAGTTCAAGAGCTCAAAAAGACCTGTTACCGATACAAATCTAATGGTCTGTACGCTGTGGGAATTATGCATATTTTCATTCATATCAATAATAATGTTCAATCAAAAGGGTCACTTTACATCCCTAGATTCGAACTTCCCATCTTTTCTAGGTGAAAGTTCCTCTCGGTTGTAGTATATGTATGTGCAAGGAACCGTTCAGCTCCTCTTCGGAACTGAAATTATCGTATATTTCTCACGAGTCTGAGGTCTATTTTGTTTTTTAATCTAAGCAGGGAATCATCCAATGATTTGACGTAAGAAGATACCATATTATATCTTATAAAATATGATAATAGCGTTCTAGCAGCATATTACACAACATTGATTTATTTTCTGTCAAATAAAAACTAGACATATATATATATCCATGGGGAACGTCTTATTAATTATTATTCTGAAAACACCTTAGATCGCCAAAACTGTGTGTAATATATTTGCGCATACAATATTTTTTCCTGTCAAATTGTTGAACGGTTTTCTGACTAGGTTAGACAATAACACAGTTGGAGTGTAAAAGGTGGTAAAGTACGATAATTTGGATTAGTAAGCTCGCTGAACGGTTCCCTGTTCACATTGATGTCGGTGTAAATTGTAAAACATTCATGAATCAACCCAAATGAGAGAGAAACATGTTGGAACACTTTTTCTGAACAAAATATGACGAATTTAGAGATTCTTAAAATAATTTTTATCAAACGTCTCGCTTTTTATTCATAAGTTAGTAGTTTAGCTGCCCAAAATCTTCCCTGTATCACTAGTTGGCATTAAGCTGATATTTCAGACTGTATCACATCGCCAATATCGGCTAGACCTATTATATTAGCCGACTAAGTCAATGGATTTCATTTGTTTACACCAGGTTTTTATGAATTTCTCGTTGTGAAATAATTATTTATCTGTTGAGTGTAGCCTCACGTATCGAAGTAAAGTTGCACATATTTCAATAACGATCATAATTTAAAAACTAATTCATCCTAAGCGATTTTAAAATTTATTTTTAGTAAACCTGCTTAGTTATTATTATAAATCAATTAAACTACAGTCTTTGTCATTCAGATTTTCAAATTTGATTACATAATTCAGAGCTTATTTCCGGATAGTTGTAACCTTGTTATTACGGAATTAAATACCCACAGTGTACAAATCCACTCTTCTTGGCGTGTACACAATCAATTTTTGTTGAGAGGAGGCAATTCTGAAAGCAAATGACTGCGTTTGGCAATGACATAAATTTTAGCATCAGTTTGGTTGGATGCAGCTTTTGCCAACAAGCTTCACTACGTTTTCACGATATACTTTGAACTGAACCACCAGATAAACATCGGCTAGCTGTGAAACGGTATAATTGGCTTGCATAGAAAATCTTATCTGTAATATGAGTGAACTAATTATAAAGATTATATATTATTAATCTTTATAATCCACGTTGATTCAATTAATAATTAGTTTCTTACATAATATTAGTTATGATAAAAGGAAAACGGTTAAACAAAACAACCGCTTTCCTACATTTTTATCTAAGTTTGTAACAACATAAAAATGTAGGAAAGCAAGTAGTAAAAAGTTTTATTTATCAAATGTTAAAGTAACAAACAAATCAAAATTATTGGGTTCAGTTTAGATGTACAGTAGAAACTATTTTCCGTCGGGGGGTCGGGACCGCGGCCGTGACAGATTGGAGAATAGACGAATCATAGAGAATTCACCCGAACACACTTTGTCGCTTGAAACTTATTATTAGTGCTTACACACGTTAAATTTAGCTGTTTAGTACATATTTATTAACAAAATGAGAATGAAAGAATTGTATATAATCAATTATTACATGTTTTAGAATCAAATCAGCTATTAGAGTCCGAACAACATGGCTTTCGCCCAGTTCGCTCTGTAATCACCACAGGAATAGAATTTATACAAAAAGTCATTAATAATATAGATTCTGCTGAAAAGATGATTGGAGTTTTTCTTGATATATTGAAAGCATTTGACAGTGAGTCACACAAAACCTTAATTGAAGTCCTCCACTCATTAAATATTGAGGGAAAAGAACTAAAATGGTTTACTTCTTATTTGCAGGATCGGAAGCAATATTTTGAAATTTCTCATTCACAAAGAGATAAATTCAACTATATATATCAAGTTCCATCAGGTCAACAAACAATAAAATATTGAGTCCCTCAAGGATCCATCTTGGGGCCCCCTATTATTCCTATGTTACTAAAGAGGCATTCCTGGAGTTTTACAGGAAAACGGCCTCAGTTTACTTATATGCCGATGATACGAATGTTCTAATATCAAGAGAAAATATTGAGTCTGTACAAATATCTTCCTACATTAATCTTTCATCTATCAAGTAACTATTAGATCGAAAAAACATGTTAATAAATTCAATGAAAACAAAATTTATGGAATTCGCAATACTAAAGTCTAAAAAGACATCTGAATTAATCATTAAAATCGATGAAAAAGAATTAGAACAAACTGAATGCATAAAATTTGTAGGTTTATATATAGATGAAAATCAATCATGGAACACACATGTCGAAACAATCTGAAGAAATATGTCATCTGGCCTCTTTGCTTTAAAAAGAATGTAACATATGCAGCTTAGATATCTTAAAAAATATTTGCTATTCCTTAATTCATTCCCATATGGTGGAACTACCAAAAAGAATTTAAATAAAATACTATTAATACAGAAAAAAGCCCTCCCTATATTAATGAATGTCAAATCAAGAGACTCAGTTAAAAATTACTTCAATGAGTTAGAAATTTTAACAGTATTTGGTCTTTGTCTTTGAAACCGTCAAGTATGTAAAGTCTAACTGGCAGGCAAGAATAGTAACATTCACCCTTACAATACTAGAAATCACTACAGAACTGAACAACATTGATTAGAATTTTTCAAAAAGAAACCTAGTTACATGGGTCAAAATTTTATGAAACGCATACCAAAAGAAATATTAAGTACACAACCTTTTTCAAAATTTAATATGACTCATTTGAGGATTTGGATCCCCAACAAAGGTTGGTGTGTGGTTCACAATCTCCTCACTTTCATAAAAAAAATATATCATTAAAAAATTATTAGAAAACTGTAATTTCATTTTGAAATAAACATTGATATATTGTAATATAATCCGAATAGACTGGGCATATAGTAATAAAGTGTAAATTATTAATTGTGTGTCAGGGTGAGTAATGTTGTCAAGGCACTAAATGTTTAAGTGGTAAAATCAGGTAAACTTTCGTCTTGTCTGTTTAGATTATATTTAAAATTTAATGTAATGTTTTTATTTATTTTGGATTATAGTTTAATTTACTTAATAAAAATTAAATTAGATTTATGTATATGTTTTAATATAGTAACTTTATAATATCTTTTTAGATTATAAATATGACACTTTAATTACAATACAATACAAATAAATACAAATTAAGATGTATTGAATTGAATGAAAAGGTTAGAAAAAGACATTTTCAGAATGTATATACTGCAGGTCACAAATACCCTTTTATTACAGTAGGCCTAGTCTTAATGTAAAACGTAAGCTTGTACATTATGTAATAAGCAGAAAAATTAATTATTAACTTTACACTGCAGTACAGTGTAATATATTAAGGCCTAGTTCCCACAGCTAGTGTTTTCGCCACTTCGATGTCGGTACACTGGTAGTGTGTTGCCGCTACTCATCTGTGTATCATCAGACAGGACCGTTCCAACGGCCCGTGACCTGTGTAGGCGTCGCGGCTTAAAACTTCATCTCCTACCACAGGCCTTTGTAGTGCCGCATCTTTCCCCATGTTGTACGAGACCTCTTCAGGCAGCCCTGGACGGCCTGTCTGTACCTCAGGCGAGCTGTTCCAACGACCTGTTAGACGGCAGGTGAGGCCTTAAGGATGGCAGCCCGTTGGAACTAGGCTTATGTGGGCTCGACGGCTGGAGGGGGAATTGTCTTCTAGACAGATGAGTCATATCGTGGCGCAATGAACCCAGACACTGACGGATAACAGAACCTGGCGGAAAATAGGGTTTTCGCTGTATATATTTACGAATCTGGCAAAACCTAACATAGGCTTAGGATGGTGTCTGCCTTTTACAGTTGTCTTGGGTGAACAGGAAATCCTTCTGTAAATACTCGATACCGGTACTCGAAAAAATGCCAACTACTCGACTCGAACTCAAAAATCACTCGCACACCCCTACTACTAATATTCTAGTTTTTTTTATTAATATTTACTTACTATCGAAAAGAATATTAGGCAGATCTTTCTTTGAGTGTTGATGCAGTCATATTGAAAGATAAATGTCCTGTTAACAGTTGTGAATTCACCCATCCAGGTAATGTCTACAGTCAGTTGTGGTCTGCTAGCATCTGCATGATTATATTTTGTATTCAGTGTTTAAAGATTTATTGTGTTTTTTTTTTTTATATATATAATCTAACGAACATATCGACAGTGTAAAGAAGCCCCGACCATGAAGTGGAAGTACTGATAGTGACCCTGGCTTTCAATGTGAAGGTGATGAAGATTTTTTTAGTATGGTTCTAATGATTTTTGAGACCGGTGCATATTATTTAGCTCTTTTTTTAGTGAATTTTACATTTTGTAATGATGGCACCTTTTGTCTGTTGTTTTTTCCGGTGAGAATGAAATCTCATTCAAGTTAAAGCAAGGAAATTATTAGTTCATTATAAAATTTTTTTATATTATGACAGCGTTAACCCTTTCCACTCGTTTGTCGGACAGCGTCCAACACGGCAATGGTTTCATTTAGTTGTTTGATTATCAATGTTCCAATTCGTGCTGCTATCATGTGGAACCTATATGAACTACAATCGGTCGTCATGGGAACTGAAAAAGCCTACATTTTTACACTAATGTCAAGTGTCAACTAACAAAACATCAAACTGAAGATTAGAATAAACAAGAAAGAAAACATTACGTGACCTTGTTTATTCTAACCTTCAGTTTGATGTTTCGTTAGTTGACATTTGACAGTAGTGTAAAAATGTCGGCTCATAGTAGTCCAATTCTTATGGATGCTGAAGTAATATAACAATTACAACGTGATTTATCAGATGGTGAATCAAGTGAAGATGAAGGTGTTAGTAATGATGAAATAACTCTCCCAACATTAGGAAATAAATAAGAAAGTGACATTGTTGTACAAGTAGGCCAAACTATAAATAGTGATGATGGTAATAAAGTAATCCCTCAATAATCTGCCCCCCCCCCTCAGTAATTCGGCCAGTTTTATCATTATTGATAAAAGAACCGTTCTGGTTCCAGAAAACCAAAGGGATATATAGCTTTCATATCAGGAATGTTTCAGTAGTGAAGTGCTGTTTTCTGACCAAAAGAAATAACTTTGTCAGACAGGAAGATAAACAAAATAACTTCTTCAGAAAATATCTGTCCACAGTCGGCCTATTTCCTTATCACTACTATCAGCACTTGAAAGAACAGATAACATTAGAATTCCAAAAGCAGTGAGGATCCTTGTAGCCAGAGCCCCACCCTTGTCTATCCTGACCCTTTCTTAACACTGCCTGATAAAAAACACCTAATGGCAACATTCCGTTTTGTTTATAATTCATATCACATTATGAATATGATTATGCTTCTTGTTTAGAATGTATAATAATTAAAAGGTTTTTATAGTGAGTTAAATATATTAGAGTTTCTTTGTTTAGACATGTTATTAATAATGCAAAATATTGTATTAAAAAAATGATAGGAAATATTATTGAAAGTACATTTTAAGATAATATTTTGTAAGCTCAAGACAACTCGTAACCATTTTTACTATTTTTTTTTATCAATAGTTACATTTTATTTTAACTATTACTTTTTTGCAAAGTTTTAAAGGATTAATTTTTTTCAATTGTAAGTTTTTTATGTACATGCAACAGTGTTGTATAACACCGTTTCATCTGGTGTACCATACTTTCTTACATATGAGACGCCGACACAACGTAGTTGGTATTTTAAGGCGAATATGAGTGTAGTCTGGTTACTAACTGAGTTCAACTGTTCCTCAGAAAGGGCAATTTATTAATAGCCCCAACAGCCAGGGTAACTAAGGGACCTACAGCTTTACTTAGAATACGAACCACGTAGTGCTGGTCTGATTTTCAGCTAATTGACAAGCCTGATACTCAGTTATCTCCCCCACACAATGATTACCACCCAACATGGACACCCCAGACTTCTCTAGTAGTGTCCACGCCGATAGCAACCATCAAGCGGACGCCATGTCGGTATTAAGAGGACCGAGCATCCAACCTATCGCCTACAATCTCCCCAAACACTTTTTCCCATGTAGCTTGGTTACAGCACTGCGCCACCAGTGCCGACATTATATCTTACTTTGAAACTATTGTACATCTTTATTATAAAAATTGACTTTTAGTTACAATATACATTCTATTATGTAATTTAAGCATATTTTGCGTAATCCGGCTTTTTCACTAATCTAACACATACCTGGTCTGAATTGTGTCGGATTAATGAGGAGGACTACTGTATATAATATTTGAAGGATATCATACCATGTTACAAAAAAACTTTTTAGGTTACTTTTGTTTTTTCCATTCTATTACATGTACTACCTGTCCATGAAGCCAAGAAGGATGACAAGAAGTATTGACCCACCCGCCCACCCTTACACGTACAGTAGTATTGACCCACCCCCAAACTTAGAGTGGTATTGAACACCCCGCCCACCCCCACACAAATAGAAGTATTGACTCACCCGCTCACCCCAACACGTACAGTGGTATTGACCCACCCGCTCACCCCAACACGTACAGTGGTATTGACCCACCCCCAAACTTACAGTGGTATTGATCCCCCCACCCCCACACAAACAGCGGTATTGACCCACACGTACAGTGGTATTGACCCACCCCCAAACTTAGAGCGGTATTGATACCCCCGCCCACCCCCACACAAATAGCGGTATTGACTCACCCGCTCACCCCAACACGTACAGTGGTATTGACCCACCCGCCCACCCCAAACGTACAATGGTATTGACCCACCCCCAAACTTACAGTGGTATTGATCACCCCACCCCCACACAAACAGTGGTATTCGCCCACCCCCACACGTACAGTGGTATTGTACACTAACAATATACATTTAAGTGTTTAAATTCATGATATTTTAGTCATTGCATAAACCTAACAAATACTGAACCGCTTCTTACTACCGAAAATACGTCATAATATTACGAGCTGAGGGGGCAAACAGGTAAAATAATCGAGTGGAAAGGGTTAACAAAAAATAAATTAAATTGAATTAAGATTTTTGTCATTATGAAGTGATTTTTGTCTATATGAAGTGATACAATAAATATTCAATTGGTTGCTTGACCATTTAAAAATATTTTCGTTTTTTAATGTTTTTTACCTTATTCATAAGAGATTAAAAAATGATTGTTAAAGAATTTTATCTTGCTCCTTTTATGCGTGGGGCCATTTTTGTTCACGAGAATTCGGTGATTTTTGGCTTTGAACTCATTAGCGTTAAATTGATTATCTCTGGATTGGATTAAGTTATAGCTTTCAGACCAACACCATTATTTTCAAAAAGCTCTTCCACAATATTTGTTATTATCTTTATAAACTATGTAGTTTATAAGTACCTAAAAAATAACTATAATATAACAAACAAAAAAATTGTTTATAATAAACAATTACAAATCAATTACTGAGTTGCTGTAGGTTTGTTGACAATTTAATTCCCTACATGAAAATATCATATTTTATAGAAAATATTTTTAAAATATCACCAAACAAAATGGTTTCCCAAACCTATGTTTGCCGAAAATACAAAACAATATTTACGTCTTAACTGTATGAAGATAAAACTTGAGTGGGAGTTCAATTTATATTTAAAATATGTAGAATTTAAGTATTTGAAAATTATAAGTCAAACTTTTTATCATACAAACATAAAAATAGAAACTTGCACTAATGGTCCTTTAGTCATGATCCCACCATGACTTATCAACAGAACACCCGCACTCGTCTGCTTATGTTTACAGCAGGAGTTTCAGAAACAAATGACCAAAGGGATTCCAAAAAACAATGCACACTGCTCCACCAGAATATCATAGGTCTTGCTGGTAAAAGCGATGAACTTCAATTCCTATTGGATGAGGTTCGTCCTCATTTGGTTTGCTTATCTGAACACTGGTTGAGGGATTTTGAATTTGCTTCGGTTCACATCCCGGACTTCACCAATACATCAGCCTTCTGTAGGAAGAACATGAAAGGTGGAGGAACATGTATACTTTTGAAACGCGAATGTGAGTATGAGCTTGTTGATATATCTCATTTCTGTTATGAATGAGCAATTGAATTAGCTGCTATAAAATTCAAACTCCACATAGGTAAACTTCTTATACTTTCAGTATATAGGCCACTAAATAGCGACGTAGATTTGTTCTTCAATAAAGTTACAATATCCTTGTGGTCTCCATGTTTTATGATTTCAGTCAAAGAAGGTCCAAAAAAGATTGTCTTAGACAGTGAACTACAGTACTGTGACTCTCAGAGAGTGCTTGGAAATATGAATTTAAAATACTGTCATCAAGCTATGTGCTTGAATTCCAAGAATGCTCTTCTGTTTTTTTAAGCTGTGTTTTAATTTTATTATATAAATTATACATTTTATTATATAAAGTATACATTTCTCATTACGTTCATTGATATGTACATTTAAATCCGATATTTTAAAATCTTTTTCGGCTATTGATATTTGCAGTAACTTATTTAATTCATGAAAATTACTTAATTTATCATTAAAACTAGTCATTTTAAATTTTAGATTGGCTATTTCATCTAATAATGCATCCCTTTCATCCAAGATGGATTTATGTATATTCATTGAAATCTGTGATTCAAAATAAAAGGGATGCAACTTATTCTTCAATAACTATATATATTAGGAGACGTTCGCCATAATGTTTCTTCATCAGTCGAAACATAACAATAACAACAACAACAAAATTTAAAAAAACAACAGTCATTGACCATTCGTTGGGAGGCATGCTGGCCTGCATTTCACCTAAACAATATTTTTGGCTTTCACTAATCCTACTTAGTTGATATCATATTTATATATACTATCATTGCCCTTTGATCATATTTTATATTTATTTTGTATTTTGTCACTCCCTTGACTACAAATACGAACCCATCATTGTTTTGAGTCACAAATCACAAGATAACAAAACTTAATAATTTACACTGTTAACTGAACCCAGGCGATCTACTTGAGAGCCCATTAAGCTACAGCCACTGCAAATAAAATATTTTAGATATTCCAAATTAAAATTTATAGTAGTCTACCTAAAATTAATTTGTACGTGATTTTTTTATTTGATTTACGTCAAATGATATAGTAATTCTAACCAAATCACTGTCACATAATAATCCAAAGGTTCATAGTTAAAAGCCTGGACGCTACACCAACATATAAAGTAGTTCTAACTTCAAAACTTAAGTAACATTCTTAATACTTCATTTACCTACTTTTCCACTATTTGTTATGTTTAAAATGTAATTAATTCACATAATAATAATTTATTATCCAGTATGTGTTTATAATAGTTGAAACAAATATGAATGAATCACCACGCGCATGGATTGGTGACGAAAATGTCAGAATGTCGGCTCCAGTACACCTTCCTCCATCTGTGAAGTGAGGTGACCGCAAGTGTCGGTGACGGTGGTGGTGATCGGAATTCGTGTGTGTTAACTTTTAAGTGATTTGTGCACAAAATGAGCTGGCAGGATTACGTCGACAAGCAATTACTAGCTTCTAAATGTGTCACAAAGGCCGCCATCGGAGGGCACGACGGAAATGTTTGGGCAAAATCAGAAGGATTTGAAGTAAGTGATGTTCGTTCTCCTTAGTCCAAACCGGTATTTGTAAAATAAAAAATAACCATGTTTATATCGTCAGTTTTATTCCTTTTTGTTTTGTTATTAGGTATTTTGTTTATTTCAATTGTAATTTTTATGTTTATCAAATATGAGGCGTACTTTCATAATTGTATTTACTATGCTAAAGAATGAGTAGGTAAATTATTTCCCTCACCATTGCAAAATGGCGTTGTATTTTGGGTAAAGAAGTGTGTTAAACTGTCTCTTGTCAAGAGTGCTGTTAGCTTAATTTAAACAAAGACGAAAAACAACTAATTATCCTACCACCTTTTTGGTGAACTTTCTTGAACAGCTGTTTGAGTAAGACAGAGCCTTGCCAATCCAAATAGGTATACTGTAGTCCTAGGCCTATAACCTTTTATGTTTAGTGTTATGGCCCTACAAAGATATTTTGCTGTAGTGATGAATTTTGCTCATACATAATTATTAGGCTTGATTGAACTAGCCTAATAGGATACTTTAATTTTTATTGGCAAGTGATTTTAAGATTTTGCAAATTTCTGTATTTATGCAGTTTTCATAGACGCTTTGCTAAACTTTTTAATAGTGGATAGAACAAGGTATATATTTTCTGTCAAATTAGGTCTATTTTTATTCCGCAGGGAAAACACATTGTGAACAGCAGCAAAAAATTAAAAAAAATCTAGATATTTGAAAGTGTCATTTTTTGTTATAGGGCCTATCACTTTTTCATATGATTTTTTTTAAACTCCAATTTTATGCAGTTTTTTTATGCTGAATACAAATATGATAACGGCAATTCTTTATTGAGATATTGTGGGCAAACTATTATCATCACCTATGGTGGTCTTAGGCCTATGCATAGTTATAAGATTTATGACAACAATCGTACGGTATTGGCTAGCGCACTGTTTTTCGTATCTGTAGTGGTATAGTGTGTTTTTAGCGCACTGTGTGTTGACTCAACCGCAGACATCTGTTGATATCTGAAACATTAGTAAGCTACGGCAACGTTTTTGGTGGCAACCGAATCTACATTGGTTGCTGATTAGAGTGATATGCTCAGGTTATCGATTATTTGATATGGCATAATGATTTTGAATAAGAAAAGTTTGCTGTTGTCAGATTGCTATATATATGTAAATTTTTGACAATGGAAATTTATTTATAGTTTTAGACGTTTAATTTTGATAAGTGTGTATTAGGAGTATATTTAGTGATATGATAATACTAGCATAGGCTAGTACCCGTTCTTCGTATGGGGTTTACATTGATTTATATTGTGCTTATTGCATTCAGTAATACAAAACATGTATATACTGGCATCTGTATAATGCAAAAGTGCGTTGTGGTCACGATACCCATCGGAAAGAAGATATTATGTATCATGTGCATCTTCACATGGGCGAAATGGCAACTACAAACTTAAAATTACAGTTTTAATTGCCGTAGTTTACGATTCTACCTGATAAGTGGTAAATAACTTGCCCACTATTTAGCTGAATGCTTCCATGCAACTGGTAAATTTTTTTATCAGTATTTGATCGAATAATGGAAACAGGTGATTTCGTCCATGTGTCGTCACAGTCTACTGCGCAGCCTTGTTGTGATACCTACTGTCTTTTCTAGTTATTGTGGTTGTGGATAGGTTTGGTCCGGTATGTACTTCAGAAAAATGTAAGTTGTGTATTTATTCCAACAGCTGATTAATGAAACTATTCTAAACAATTAATTGTCAAATTCGTATTGGCATAGGGGTTGGATTGTTATTTTTTAGAGCATCTGGGCCGGTGCCCTGGTGGAATTTCAAAATAAAGATAGGACTATGTGTTAAACAGAGACCCTAAGAACGTCCATGCAAAATTTTAAATGAATGGTTTCAGTAGTTTTTACGTGATTGAATAACACACAGAGTTCTATATAGTAGTAAGATTAAGTGAAATATATACGCTAATATACCTAGCTTAAATCAAATAGTTATCATATCCTTGTAGGCTATGTAGCTATTTTTGTGGTTATAAATATTTAAATAACCTTATTAGGCTTTTTTTATTTATTTATTTTTATAGAGCATGTTTAAAGCTAAATTTTAGTATGAAAATGAACTCTGAAGTGTTATCCACTAAATTCTATAGGACATTATTTAATATAACCGTTTCCATGGTAACAAATTATTAGACGATATATTGCTTGTGGTTATAAATTTCTAGTATATTTATTTTAGCCTATACGATTTATAATATATTTTTTGAAACTAGATTTTTAAAATATGTTGGTTATTTCACATTTACTTTCTCACATGCGTTTAGCATAGAGAAAAGTATTGTGATGGACAGCAAAATTTTATTTACATGTTGGTCTAAAAATTTACTTAGGGCTGTCTGGAACGAAAAAATATATTTATTGGAAAAAAAAGTTTGTTTGTTCGAATATGTTTCTGTGTGTGTCTGTGCACTTTGCTGGCGAACAAACAGGCAGATCAATTTTTATGAAATTTGGTTTGTAGGTGTATTTATGCAATATCTCCTGACCTTTACTTCACACTTATGAAAAATGTTTTTGTATTTATATATATTTATGGGCGAAAACATGCAATTTTATCCAAAACAGCTTTTTAACGATTTTGAATAAATTTTCAGGAAAGATGTGAATAACAATTTAAAATATTTTAGTAAAAACCGTATGTCTCTAACTTATGTAGTTTTATATTAGTTATAAAATATTTTTTTATGGGCAAAAAAATATGCAATTTTTTGTTTTATTCCAACAATTTTGATTAAATTTTCAGTAAAGATGCAAATTATAATTAAAAATATTCTAGTCACCACCTAACTAAGTTAGGTCAATAGGCTGAAGACCGGAAGCCACAACTTAAGTTGTTGAATGTTGTTTACTTAAAATCTGGCTTTATATGATAAATTGAACAGCTGTTTTTAGAGAATATTTTTCATACTTTTGAAGACCGGAAGCCACAACTTAAGTTGTTGAATGTTGTTTACTTAAAATCTGGCTTTATATGATAAATTGAACAGCTGTTTTTAGAGAATATTTTTCATACTTTTATTCAAATAAAATTAGTGTTTAGTCTGTACATTACTTAGAAATGTAATTAATCTGTTTTTACTTAGGAGTTTTTCTACATCATTTAATTTAAATTTAATTCAACAATAAATTCATGTTCAACTTAACATGTGACTCGAAGCAAACTTTTATATAGGGCCTAGGCCTATTATTATTAAGTCTATATTTGAATAATATATTTGTACATTTTTTAACAATTGGGTTAGGGAGAAAGTTTGTGATGTGGCACCATTTATTTTATTTTATTATCCTAACATTGTTTCTATGGCGTACCCCCCCCCCTTTTCATGATTCATGACAGCAAATTTTCATATATGTTACATACTCTTCGAAAAAAGGAAACAAAAAATTGTTTGGATATGATTCATAATTTATATGATGGTCAAAGTCAAAGTCAAAATATTTTATTGCTGTTGACAAACTCAATTGCATTAACAAAGGTCAATTTCTTAAAAACTAAGTATAAAAACTACAGGGTAATACAATATAGAGTACAATGATACAAAGATACAAAAGAGAGAATATAGATAAATAAATAAAATCATGTCTCATCATAAAAATAATCATCCAAACTATAATACTCTCTCCTCAACAAAAACTCTTTCACATTTCTCCTAAATGACACTAGGTCTTTAGAAACTTTATATATTTTTGGAAGTTTATTGTATATTTTTATACAAGAAAAGAATGCTTGTTTTTCAAAAAAGGTAGTTCTATGTTTAGGAATGGGGATAATATCAGGATGACAGAGTTTATAAATGGAGTTATGGACCGGAAAAATGTGTCTGTTTTTATAAACAAAAGCAGCACATTCTAGAATATATAAGCTCGTGAATGTTAATATGTTGTGTTGTTTAAAACTACCAACACATGACTGAGATTTTGAAAGGCCAAGTATGATTCTAATAGCCTTTTTCTGTAGTTTGAATACATAACCAGTTCTTGTGGTCTCGTGGCCCCAGATAATAATGGCATACATCATGAACGGATAGAAGCAACCATAATATGCTAAAAGCAAGGAATTCATATCTGTAAAAGTGGCTAGCCTACGAAGTAAGAAAATGCTGCTGCTTAATTTTTTGGTAACTTTTTCGATATGAAGGTGAAAATTTAAATTTGCATCTATTTGAATACCTAGAAAATTGGTGCTATAACTCGGGCTCAGAACTGATTCGCCGAGGAAGATATCAAAACAGTCAAAGTCAGAATTCTTAGACGACCTAAGGTAGAACTCAATAAGTTGTGTTTTACCAGGATTTGCAAATAACTTGTTTTCACTCAGCCATTGCAATATTGAGCTTCCTTGTAGAAATAATTCTACCTCCAGTTTATTCCGGTCCACATTAGAAACGCTAAACGAAGTATCATCTGCGAATAGACATAAATTTCCACCGGTTATGCAAGATGATATGTCATTAATGAAAAGGATGAAGAGTACCGGCCCAAGAACGGAACCTTGTGGTACTCCCGTCATGGTTGTTAGTTCATTAGAACACATCCTTGAGAAACAGCCTGAGTCGTCAATATAGGGAATAGTTACCGTTTGTTTACGGTCAAGTAAGAAAGATGAAATCCAATCACTAGCCTTCCCCCTTAATCCGAGATTCCGGAGTTTCTCAATAAGGAGGTTGTGAGGAACAACATCAAAAGCCTTGCTTTGATCCAAGAACAAGGCACATGTGTGCTCATGATTGTCGAGTGAAGATGTGATTTTGGAAATAAAATTAAATATTGCGTCCGATGTTGAAACATTCTTTTTAAAGCCAAACTGCTGCGGGTAGATTACATTGTTGGATTTTAAAAATGATTCCAAGCGCAAGAGAAATAGCTTCTCTAAGACTTTAGAGAAGGTAGAAAGTATTGCTATAGGATTTTTTTCCTCTATAATTTTCCGGATCTTGAGGAGAACCTTTTTTAAGCAGAGGCCTGACAGTTGCTTTTTTGAGCCGTTGTGGGAAAACACCATGTTCAAAGGAGGCATTTATCAAGTGGGTGAGAGGGTGAACGAGGAGGTCAGCACATGATTTTAAAGTGTTGGATGAGATTCCGTCAGCTCCAGCCGAGTTGCCAGGTTTAAGAGACTTAATAACTTCTAAAACTTCATTAATGGACGTTGGTGACAGAAACAAAGAGGAGCTAACACCCTGAAAAACTCCATAGGCTTGAGTTGCAGAAGGAGAACTGGATGAGTTACAAAGCCTATTACTAACTTGATTAAAGAAGGTATTGAAACTATTACAAACTGATTCTGGCTCTTGTGTTAAGGATTTATCATTAGTCATGATTGAAATCGGGGTAAACGGTTTATTTCGTTTACTTGGGTTTAAGTCATTAATAATTTGCCAAGCAGCCTTATTGACATTATCCGAGCGAATCAACGTCTGAAGAGTTGAGCTTGACTTGGCTGATCTGATACTATCCCTGAATTCCTTTTTGAGATTGAGATATTGTATTTTTAAGGGATCACGAGAGGTGAGATGTTTTGTTAAAGAGTACATCTCAATCATTCTTCTTCTTAAATTCAAGAGTGCTTTGTTCAATTTTACTTTTGTGGGGCATGATTTGGTCTTCCACTTTCTTTTCATTTCTGGAAATGCCATATTAAAATAATAAGTGACTAAATCAAGAAAAACTTGAAACTTTTGTGACACATCATTGATCTCGAAAACCTCTGACCAGTTCTCCTTCTGCAACAGAAGTCGGAAAACCCGTTTATTATCTTGTGAAAAGAACCTAGTCATCTTGAAGCGAGGTGTGATCATTTTTAGATTACATATTTGTGATGGCCTACATATTTATGAACACATTGATACGGTACATTATATAAGTAGGTTTATAGTAATATAACTGTAACTGCCAGTTCAAGGGTTATACCACAAAAAATTAATTCCTGAACGTGGTTTAAGGACGTCCTGAAGAGGGTTGGTAGGCCTGACCTACGTTGTGTACAGCAGAGCTTTTTCGATCCGTCGTTTCAGTTGTATTTTAATAGTTTTAAACAATTTTCGAGTGTTCAAAGGAGTATAATCACTGTCATTGGGTACTAGCGCATTGTTACGAAGCCAGTGAGGACCATTGACATTGTTTCAAGTGAGTAAACAGCTGCAGAGAACTCTCTGAATGTATGTGAGGTTAGAATGACATGTAGTCCTAGCTGCATGCTGCAGTAACCCTAGAACGACAAAACCTCTGAACAACTGCCGACCACCCCTTCTTATCAGCTCCAGTGGCGTATCGATGACATTGGTAGGTCTACCAATTTAAGAAACCCAAGTGCGGTCCTGACTATCCACTTAAATTTTTACCTCTCTTCATTATTATTTGAATGTTATTTTATATATTTAACTATTAATTTATTTTTTGTCAATTTTAAATTAATTGTCTTTGTGTCTGTCCTTTTAACTATTTATTTATTTGTTGTAGATTTACTAATTATTTACTTATTATTAAACTATTTATTATATATTTGTACTATTTTTGATACAGTGAAGGCCATCCAAATGTCTTTTGTATTAGAAGTATCAAAGACTGGTAAAGACACTATCTTGTTAAATAACTACAGATATCGGGAAGCATATTCAGTTAAGAGTGGCGATGTTTAT
>JAQJVL010006987.1:0-26068 GCA_035578905.1 Stictocephala bisonia | reverse complement strand
TGAAATTCAAGTGCGCCATTTTTGTTAGAATTAACCTTTTGAGATCTAATTTGCGGCGTGATTTTCTACTAATTAAGACTTTTAAAATGATATGCATATCAACCTATGCTTTCAGATTTTCTCCGACTAAAAACGACATTTTCGTGATTAACTAAAAAAAAAAAAATAAAACAGAAAATGGCAATTTTTTAAAATTGCTACACTCATCATGGCAAAGTATTTGCCATTGTCACTACTTCAAATATTTTCCAAAGTTTACGAACGAACAATAAAATCAAATAACTTGGTATCTTGAATGAAATAACCTCTCAGACAGTAATCAACATGTTATCTGTAAAAATAATCGATACTCATAGCTGCAACGATTTTATTGAGTGTATGGAAGACTTTATTGTTAAATGCTTTAAAGTTTTGTGTGTATGAACTTGAGCAAGGAGTTTTATAAGTATACTAGGGGACACCCCTGCACGCTTCGTGTGCCAACCCCGTCACTCGCTCGATACACCTCGGCATGTGACTTTTGATTACGAATAATAGTAGATTAACTGTATAGCGTAAAATCACAATTTTATAGTATCTCACTCACATTACTGCTTTGCTACATATTTTAGTATCAATACCCAATGGAAGAATTACTTAGCATGTTTCAATCATGTTCATTTTATTTGTTTTTGTTTTAACAGCTGATGATTAAACTCATTAGTATAATATAAAAATTCATCTAAGAGCAGCTTTGTTCTGTGGAATCAATAGTACAATGTCAAACATACAAAATAAATATGTTTATTTATTTCCAAAACAGCTGTTATTAATTTATTAAAATTAACCCAATGTTATCCTTATGGAGCAATCTTTTAGGGGTGGTTTCTACCCCTTAGGAGTAATTTATCAAGATGAAAATACTTTCGTTGTCCTATTTAAAACCTAAAGACACAGTGTACAAAATGTCAGCTCTCTACCTAGATGGGAAGTTGGAGAATTAGTGATGAGTGAGTGAGTCAGTCAGTCAGTGAGGGCTTTGCCTTTTATATATATAGATGTTACAACAAACTGTTGTTAAAAATGAGTTTGTTAAGTATTCAAGGAAGGGAGTATGAAAGGTTGGATGTTATAATGTTTAAATAAGACATCTAAATGAAAGAATTTTTCGACTTCAGTATAGATCAAACAGAAAATCTATATGCTTGAGCTTGGGTGTCACTTAGAGCTCCATATTGGAGCCTCTTCTATTTTTCTGCTATCTGAAGGAATACCTGAATAAAAAAGTTGTATCTTTATGCAGATGATGCAAACATAAATTTAATTTTCTCTAGAGGGAAGGAATAGAATAGATAATACATTTAAAATAAATGCAAGCAAAACTAATTTCATCATATTTAAAACACAACAAAATACTAACAAAATTAATCCAACCATTACTATGGATAACATTTTGTTCTCTGAAGTGGTTTAAGCTTCATTTTTTTTAGGTTTAACTTTGGATAGCTCTTATAACTGTGGAGCTGGAATAAAAATGTGAACAAATTAATATCAAAAGTTAAGTTCTGGATTCACTTCCAGGTATTCCAGTACCACCGTACGTGTATGGGTAGGACGGGTGGGTTTAGTACCACCGTACGTGTATGGGTGGGCGGGTGGGTTAATACTACCGTACGTGTATAGGTTGGCGGGTGGGTTATATGCCACTGTACGTGTATGGGTGGGTGGGTGGGTGGGTTAATACCACTGTAAGTGTATTGGTAGGCGGGTGGGTTAATTTCACTGTCGTGTATGGGTGGATTAATGCCACTGTACATGTATGGGTGGCGGGTGGGTAAATACCACTGTACGTGTATGTTAATGCCACCGTACGTGTATGGGTGGGCGGGTGGGTTAATGTCACTGTACGTGTATGGGTGGGTGGGTGAGTTAATGCCACCGTACGTGTATGGGTGGGTGGCCGGGTGGTTAAATACCACTGTACGTGTATGTTAATGCCACCGTACGTGTATGGGTGGGCGGAGTGGGTTAACCCTAGAACTGGCATGCATTTGACTCTTAACTGGCAGGTGTTTTCAGACCCTTATGCAGCACTTATTTAAAAAATTTTTAACAATTGGTTACTTAGCAACAGTTATAATGTATTATATATCAAATTGTTAGAAATAACATGCTCTACAATATAATAACAATTATGAATGGACTTATCCTAAAACTGGCAATTTCCCAGCATCCAAACACAAAAAAATACTTTTTCAAAAAAAAAAAAATTTTTTTTGGCACACACTGTTGAAAAACAAATAACTATTTCAAAAAAGTTTAAATGCAAAAAGTGTTTAAAATTTTACAGAAAAAAAAAAAATATTCACTGTTAATACTTTATCACAACACACAAATTCAGAAAAAATTTACAGCAAACTATGTACAGTGGTGGCGATGGCCTGAAAACTAGTCCGAGTCATCAGAGTTATGGGCTCTCTTTCTTCCAGCCCTGATTGGCCTCCACTATCCACTCCACTCCACTGAAAGAATAGGTTTACTATCCCTAGGAGGACAGTTCCTGATACCTGGGTTCCTTGGAATGAATTCAGATGTAAGGTCTATTTCTGGCTCAGGTGGATAAACACGAACCCAAAGACGACCATCGTCTTGTGGTGGATTAGGCCTAGGCCTAGGATTAGGGTCATCGGCATCACTATCTTCACTAGAAGATAAATCATGAGGATCTGGGACATAATCATCCCCACTTCCATCAGATAAATCTTCTAAATCAACTTGGTCAGGGAAATCTTCGATTGACAAGTCACTTTCTACATCCAACAAATCAGTTTCAAATAAAATGTCACGAATTTCACTGGAAGGTAAATCAGTAAAAATGACGCGGCATTTATGTATAACAAAATACATCAAATGAAAGCTTAGAATCTCACGTGTATAACGATATATTATTTAACCTTCCACTCACTATTTTAGTATTGATAATGAAGTAAAACGTGAGGGGTTTCTAATGCGTCGTGAATGACGACTTTGCCAGTTCAGCGGCAGATTAATGAGTCGTCAAATACGACTTTGCCAGTTCAAGGGTTAATGCCACTGTACGTGTATGGGTGGGTGGGTGAGTTAATGCCACCGTACGTGTATGGGTGGGGTGGTGTGGGTTAATGCCACCGTTTGTGTAGAGTGGGTGGGTGGGTTAGGGGGGTTTGTGAGGCCTTTCTTAACTTGGGGGCTGGAATGTCGGCTGTTTATGGGTAGGACAGAATATCTTCCCCCCCCCCCCCTTTGAACATATGGAATATACGGGTCCCACCTGAGTATCATTTTCGTGGGTGTTTATGATTACGATCTAATACCTCTACAGGTTATTAACAGGTATTAAGTTACTCTACAAATGACTTTCAACTTATGAAATATTGAAGCTCTTTAAAATCTGTTTATTTTTTCACATATACATTCACCAAATTTTCTTTGTTATAATATTATATGGGTCAACATCAAATAAAAGTCCAAACTCAATTTTAATCATTCAAAGAAAGCTATTTGCCTTATACTGAAACTCGTTATTGAAATGAATCTGCAAATCAACATTTCTGCAAACTAAGAATCATGACTTTTTTTAGCGTTTGTATATATGAAACTATAATATCAGTAAAAAATCAAATAGACTGTAAGCTTGATGGAAGATAATCATCAACATGACACATGAAGCAAGGTGGATTTAGAAACACATAATCTCCAATTTTTCTATAAAAAACCTAAATATATTGGAGACCAATTGTTATATTATATCCCTATCTCTAAGAAGACAAGTCCACTAATACCACAGTAGTAGTAAACAAATACAATAGTAAGACACGTTGCACATATTTTCTTTGCCACTAGCACTTTCCTCAGGTGGATAGTCTCAGTCTCTTTTTACTCAGCTGAGGACAGTGCCAGTGGCACAGAAAATTTGTGCAACATGTCTTTTTATTCTATTTATTAACTGCTACTGTGGTGTAAATGGACTTGTCTTCTTAGGTAAGTTTGCTGAGTCCTGTTTCTCCTAATATACTGATTCCTGGTCTATTGCCCTTTAACTTTAGCTAAATTATATACCTAATAACATAAGAGATATGTCAGATAGTAAAACTTTAAAAAATAACTTAAAGCATACTTAACAGACTTGCCATTTTATTCCCATTTAGAATTGTATAATTATCACAGAACATAATTTAACTAATGTAAGTTGTTTTATTATTTAAACCTTTAACCAACAGTGTGTTGTGTACTAACATGAGACTTATATTTACAGCATTCATTATACCTTGTGCAATTATTTAATAAAGTATATTTGATTTGATATGTCATCAAGTCCACATGAGTCCTTGTTCTTTGAACTACCAACCATCTCTTCAGAGGGCTTGAGTGTGAAAATTTGCTGTGCAGGTTCTAGGCATGGCCTTGGCTAGTTTGGCAGTGTCTTGTAGCCAGCTGCTTTCAGAAGTTCATCAGAGATGATGCAGAAATAATTGTTAAACTTTTCCGCTACTTCCTGTTGATCATTAATCTCCCCTTCTGTTGTAACGAATTGAAGCTGTTACTTTGCTTTCTGGCCTGTTTTGGATGCTTTCTCACTTTTTATGACATCCCTTATAACTTTTAGTCTGTTGTCTGCCCGACATATTAATTACAGTTTTTTGTCATATCTCTCTGAGTTTTAAGTCGTGAAGCTTCTTTTTTGCGAGTCATTACTTCTTTGTCTTCTTGCTGCCTAGTCATATCGTGTTTGTGTGTAATGATTCAATAAGGTTTTCTTTCTGCTTATTTACTCTCATTATTATAATCAGCTAGAAGTTTTTCCTCTTTTTTCTAATGGCGCAGGTATTTTTCATCTCCATTGTGACGTATACATCTTCTGGTGATTGTGCATTGTATATGTACAGTAGTTACATTCTGAGACCTTTTGTCTGAGTAACGTTATAGTATGAGTATATATGCACCTTTTAAACTGAACCCAGAAAAATTATGGGGTTTATCAATTAGCAGAAAATCAGATAAAATCCCCTCCACCCCCCATATATGTAAAGTTGTATTAACCTCCCATATATAAAAATTATGGTATTGACCCCACACCCCCAACCCAAAACAATACAATGGAAATAGGCGAAAATGTCACAGTTTTGGTTTTTATGAGCAGTTATGAGGCAGGGATGCTTAAAACTTAAGCTCATAGAACAAGGTTTTAAAAAATTTCCTTTCAAATGGCGTTTAAAAAATTAGTGCACTCTTGCTGATATAAAAAAGTTGGGAAACCCCAATCAATTTAAACTCGATTAAAACACCTTTTAGTGTGAAAAACATTTACTTTTTTAATGTTTTCCCTAACTGGGCTATATATTTTTCCCAAATTACCTTGTTCATTTTAAAGCTGAGCCATTTAAATTTCGTACTTTAAGATGAAATATAAGGAACGGGTTTTAACCTCGGTAAATAATAATGATAAACTCATTCTTCCACTAACCCCATCACCATTTTCCATGTTCCCCCATTTTTGAAATCAGAACTTATGAAAAAATGAAAAAAAAATTAAAAATTTAAAACTTTCAAATCAAAAAAGTTTGTTGCGGGGCTTATTCAAAATGGCCGGCACCTCTGCCAGCTATACACAAAGTGATTTTGGAGTGACGAATGATGCCCCTTTTGTTTATTTGAATTTAAAGCGGATATCTTGGTTTTTAAAAAAGTTTTTAAATGGAATTTCCCGCTTGTGAACGAAAAACAAATGAGTAAGTTTGTTATGTCTCTGAAATCAAGAATTGTTTTGACTTTTGTTTTTGAAATATCTTTTTAGCTGAAAGCTGGAAGAAAAAAGTAGAGAATTTTATATAAATTTTTGATACAATTTAAATTATTAAAAAAGTGTATTTGGGTAAAGTAATTAGAAAAAAGTTGATCCTTTTGGGATATTTTTTTAAAATTTTTTGTAGTGATACATATGGTGTTTTTTAGTGTATATTTTAAAAACCCCACCTTTTTATGTGCTAATAAAAATTTATCAGTATCCATCTTTTTGTAAGGGCCGTTTTGCCACCAAATTGGTTTTGGTTGTTTTTTTCTGTGTGTTATTCAAATCAAATCAAAAATAAAAAAAAAATTTTTTTTTACCATTTCTTTGTACATTAAAATTGTTAAAAATACAACGGGAAAAGTATTTTTGATTGTTTATACAATTTTTTTATCTATCAAAAAAAAAACAAACATTCCCTGGAAATTAAAACCTTTTGGTAAAATAAAAAAGCCCCCCAGAGTAAAAAACTGTTTTGGGGTTGCTATTATTAAATAAAACAAAAAACTAAGGTAGCGGCTGACTGAAATTCAGATTCAATTTAATAAGACAAAAATTACATACAAAATTTTTTCTCATTTTTCAAGAATTTAAAATTTTGTAAATTTGTAAATGAAATATTTGTTACCCTTGAATTAGGAAAGTAGATTTAATAAACAAATTAATTATAGCAAATAACCCAAATATTTTTTCCCAATTTATTGTGGCAAGACACAAGCCATTTCTTAACCTTTTTTTTAAAATTTTGTCCTAGAATTGAGTTTTTTTTTTCCCCACGGGGTAGTACATTAAAATTTAGGGCATTGAAAGAAAAGCTTTTCTGGAACAAGTCAGGTTAGGCTGGGGCACTGTAATATCTAGGTTTCCCCTAAGGCCCATCGTTATATTCTGTTTTAAACATTTTTGCATTTTTTGTTGTAATTAAACTGATTTTTAGAAGCTTATAAACATAAAGCTTCTTACGGGTTTAGAATGTTTAGTTTTTTAAAAAAGTGGTTCAGTATGTTCAAATCTATTTCTATGCATCTTTACTCTGAAAAATTTCTTTTCTGAAAATTTTAAAAAATGGTCTAAAGTTGTTATAATGTGCCTCCCCACAACTGAGTCCATATGCTTTTTGAGATTCTACCGTTGCAAAATAAACCTTCTCATTATTTCCAGGTGACAAAGTTTCTTAAAAGATAATTTTCCCCCCCCTTTTTTGCATTCAGCAATTTTTTTTTTTTTAGGTATCTATATAAAAATTTCCAATTCAATTTATATCTATTACAATCCAAAATATTTATAATTTTTAACTTCCTTTACTTTAGAAAAAGACGTTTGAATTTAAATTGCATTTAAATGTCATGGTACTTTAATTTCTTTTCTTTTTTTGTTCCCCTTTTAAAATTAAAAATCATGTATTTATTTTTTTCATCAATGTTAGGTAATGTTTATTATCCAAATCGTATTACCTTTTATCAGATTGCATTTTAATTAAATAATGATTCGTTTGTGTCAGCAAAGTATGTCAGAGCTGTATCATCCGCAAAAGCCATAATCTACCTGGAAAATTCCCTTGATAGATCATTTGTGTATATTAAGAAAAAAATTTTGGGGCCCAAAACACGGGCCCTTGTGGTACCCCATATTTTTTTCACCAGGACCACTTCTTCTTTATAATTTTTACATTTGTTCTCTTTTATTTAAGTAACTCCAAAAAACCAAGTATGTGCGGTTCCCCAAATTTCCAGCATCCCATAGTTTCCTTTAAAATTGCAATGATACTTTTGTCAAAAGTTTTGGTTAGGGTCTATGTATTGCTAAACCCTTCTTTTTTGTTTAAAAATAATTGTAAATGTTTTCTGGTAAGAGATGAGTCCCTGCTCTGTTGACTTATTTTTTTGAAACCCTGGTTTTGCTGAAAAATTTATTTTTATTCCAAAAATGTCATAAGTCTTTTTTCTAGTTTTTTAGTATTTTTGAAAACGACAGTAGAGAAAAGGTTGTAATTATTTTTGGTTTTTTCTATTGTCTTTTTTAAAAAAAAGGAAATAACCAAGCGAATTCAAAAAATTTTGGGAAAAAATTTTCCTAAACAAAATTTAAAATTAAAAAAGGGTCCAAGATGGTTAAAAAATGTCGACAAAATTTCTTTTGACTTTTTTTCCCCTTATTATCTATCCTGGGGCTTTTCCAAGTTTTAAGTCCCAAATAATATTTTTTATTTCTTTTTGTGGTAGGGAACAAACTTTGAATTTAATTTGATAAATTTTGGGGAAAAAATTTTCTTTTTTCAGGTATGTACATTTTTCTGTTTTTGTTCCTAAGTTATTGATTATTCAGAAAGTAATTTTTTGAACAAAAAAGCAATTTGTCTTTTTCAAAAAATTTCCCCCCCATTGTGAGATATATTATTTATTACTTCTTTGTTTTTTCTTCTCCTATGATTTCATCAATAACTTGCCATTTTTTTTTTGTGTCATCTCTCACTTCATCAAAATTTTGTTAAGTAATAGGTTTCTTTTGTAGCTTTAATTTCATGTTTGTTTTGCAGAATATGAGTTGTATCTTTGTAATCTAATTTATATGGTGGCTTTTCTTTTTTATGAAAAATTTGTTTTTTTTATTTGCCACGTAGTTATTTGTAATCCGGGGTTTCAGCTGTTTAAATCTACTAAAAACCACCCAGTGTTACTTTGATCCTCAATTTTCCCTAAAAAGTATTTTCGAAACTGTTCAAAAGCCAAGTTACACATGTAGTATTTATATGACAGCCCCGTCAATTTTCTACTTTAATTTTTAATCCAGTATAATTACCTAATTTGTTCTTTTTTCCGTTTCTCTGCATCCTTAAACCCAGTAACATTGAAACGAAATTTGAGGATCTTTATACCCAAAATTTAAAAAAACATGGGGACTCATAATTTAGAATTTTATTTTTTTCTTTTTTAAAGAAATATTTGATCTTACAGGGCCCACTTGTTTTGGGATTTCATTTAAAAAGTTTTAACCCAAAAAATAGCATAAGTTTAAATATTTAAAAGTATAATCTATTATTTAAAATATTCTTTTTAATTTCCTTCAAAAAAATTTTTTTTTCCTATTTTAAATAAAACTCCTCAATTATCAATAAAAAAAACCCCTGATTGGCTTGAAACGATAGACACCCAAAAAACCCAAAACTTGGTTGGGACGGCCCACTTTTAACGCAGAAAAACGCCGACGGCCCAGGCTTGCCATGCAAAACCCCCTGCCCACAAAACCACAATTAAAGGTATTTTTGGGGGGAAAATTGTGTAAATTTTTTTCCCTTTTTTGGGGTTGTCGTAATAAATTTTTAAAAATAATTGGCGGGGGAATTTTCAAATTTGAATAAAAAAAATTTTAAAATTTTTCCCTTTTTAATAACTCAAATTTTTGTTTTTTTAAATGTTGTATAAAAATTGTGTTATCTTAAAAACCTTTCCAAAAATTTTGAACACTATAAGTAAAAAAAAGTTTCATATTTTTTTAATGTTACTTGAAATTTTTTTTTAAACGTTGCAAAAACATTTTTTGTTAAAAATAATAGTTTCGACTAAAAAATTACTATGTTTTTTAATTCAATTCAATTAAACAAAATTGAGAAAAAAGTACTTATGAAAGTTTTTGTAAAATTTGAGAAAATTTAACAGGTATATAAAAAAAATTGACTTTTTTTAAAGATAGAGATTTTAGTTCCCATTAACGTCATTCAGTATTGGACTAAAGGTTTATGAAAATTTGTGTAAAATATGGCAAAAATCAAAAATATACAATAGGTATTATACAGTCAAAAGGACAAATAGAGATTTTTTGCAAAAAAATGACAGAAATTATTGAATTTAATAAAATTAAATGTTATTTTTAAAAAGTACGTTTTTCCTTGATGATGTGCAGAGGTATAATAAGTTTGATTAAAACGTCCCAAAGTTTGTCTGGAACTAAAAATCATTATGAAATTGTACATTAAAATTGATATTTTTTTAAAAAAAAACAAAAATACAACAATATGAAAAAAAAACAAAATTAAAAAATCTTTTTTTTTTTAAAATGCGTTACTTTAATTTTATGTAAATAGCTATAGGTTTAAGGTCAGTAAGTGGGTTTTTTCCTGGGCCTTGTCGTTGTTTCTTACGAAGCAGAATTTTTCTGCCTCTGATCCAGAGATATTTGTAGCCCTTTTGGTCTTGATTTCCCCCGCGCGTGAAAAAGAAGTGGCGCCGCCCGGATTTTGGCTTCGTTGATCCACCCGGGTTATTCGCTAGGCAGATTCAAGTGGGGGTAACAAGTCCTTCTTCTCCCCTCTTCTTCTGCAACGAGTTCAGCGTCCATGTGTCGTACCATTTTAATTACCCCGGGCAGGTTACTCCACTAGATCTTTTCTTAAAACGGTGACAGAGTCCACCATTACCTTTCAATGGGGTGCCCAATAGCCTCTCCCCCCTTTTTCACCAAATCCACGTTTCCGCGGGGAGTCTTCTGCTGTCACCTCAGGAATCCCGGGAAAATTTATAAAATTCCCTCCTGCTATATTGCCCCATATCGTCGATTTTTTTCCAAAAAAGTTACTTTTTTTCTTCAAATTTTGGTTTTTTTCCCCATCGTCTTTCAATTGTTGTTTTAAGACAGAGTTTTCCTCATTAATTTTTTTAAAAGGTAAATTCTCCTTCCCCTCTGCATGACAGGACTCGATAGAGTACCTAACTCTTCTTATCTTAAAAATTCGTTTATCTCCTGAATTTTAAACAGTCCCATAAGTTATAGAGCTCGTGGGATTCCATCCCTCTTTTTCGAGCTTTTTTCCCAAACAAGGTTGACACCTCCATACTTATTCTCGTCGAAATAAATTTAAATATTTTCCCGGAGAAAGATTAACACATTTCCGGGGAAATCCTACTTTACATCACTACAAGAAAGTTTAGATTTAACATTTTTCAGAGATTTTGGCAACAACCACAATCCCCCCTTTTTCCCCCCCCCGGTAGAAAAACAAAAACAAAAAAGAAAATTATTTGCCACAAATAAATTTCGAAAGCTTGAAAATTTACTGGTAAGTTACTAACGTAAAATACTGTATGAACATGTAAAAATTCTTATCTATACGAAAACACAGCCAGAAAATACGCCCCGATAAGCTCGAGCTCTGACCAGAATGAATATGAATATTCCTCCTTTTTAGAGCAACAGTTAAAGGGGAGTTGTGTGGGTGTTAATGATTTAGTGACAGGTGTATTGTGTCCTCACTCCCTGGGCCCGACAGTAGAGGTGGAGAATTAAACAGTGCCGCATCTAATACTTTGAAGATGGAAAACTTTAGTTGATATTTTTTGGGTTGGCATGGGTTTTTGACCTTTTTACGTAATGTTTGTTAACCCTAAGAGTGATAAAAGTCGTAATTGTGAGGTTATATAATATTTTCCAAGTGATAGCGGCGCACTGTGCGCCTTTCCAAAAATCAGTTTTTTGATGCGAAAAATTTGATAAATTAGAATCGAATATCCTTGTTCAATTGTTGAGATTCTCAACTTTATGGAAAAGCATGATTTATTTTCGTAGTTGGCCCATATGTGAACAGGTTTTGTTTACAAGGGACAGGTGATTTAGTTTTCATCGTCTCGCCAGTTGTATAGGTTTTTTTGTTTATGTTCTGAATGTTTGCTGTGTTTATATCTTATTTTCGTAATTTATTGTGAATATGTGGGTTCAAGTGTATTCGTGACAACAAGTATTTGTGACCTTACAGATGAGATTTGAGATAGTTTTTAATGTATTCTGAGAAACAAAAGGGCTCAAAGTCAAATGACAGTTTTTGTCTAACTACGGAAAGTGTTGAACAGAAACATTTGTTTTTTTTATTATATATATTATATTTACATAATTTGCAGTGTTTATATCATTTTTTTCATATTTAAAATAGTTTTTTTTTTTTATTTATTGTATTCAAAAAACATTTCTTTGATTTATGAATTGGGAAATTTGGAACAAATTTTATTATTTTTAATATTATTGTAGCAGTATTTGGTAAAATGATTTTAAAAATTTGTTGCTTATGCACATTTTAAAATTTGTATAAAATTTTTTTAAAAAAATGTCTGTTTTTGGCAAGCAAAATTGGCCTATCACTGAGAAAAAAACCCCTATCATCTTAGGGTTAAATTTTTTACTTAGACTTGAAAGATGCCACTTCCTCGCCAACCTCTGGTGAAGGGGAAAAACATTCATAAATATTTGTACCAAAAACAAGGGCAATGGTAGTTGGAACTGGGACTCTCAAAGGGGGGTAAATTTAAAACTGCACTAGGATTATTTACAAACCATTAATCTTGTCCCTTTAAAAGGGTTAAAATTGGAATTTTCATCAAAGAATCTTGTAATTTTTGGATTCTTCTCAAAATAATAAATTTTAAAAAATCAAAATACATCAAAAGTTTAGTTTTTGAAAGTTTTTTGGAAAAAAAAAAACCCCTTATAAATCAGTTTCACTTAACACATTAGTGCCAAGCTAAAATAAGGTGATTTGATCACTAAAATATAGTGCTTCATACATTTTGTCATCATTTTGTCATAGATTGTTTTTTGATTACATATCGGTTCTTTACATTGTATATGTTATGTATAAGTAAAGAAAATTACAAAAAGTTTTTTTTTTCCTTAGTTTTAATTTGAACCCAATGGTATTGAAAAAATTTCTTCAACCCTATTTCACTTAAAAATAATTGTGGCGTATTTTAACAGTTACACCACTATCTTATGGGTTTCATCAGCGTGTTCCTGCATTGTTTTCCCGGGTTTAATGAGTGTTTTCTCCCTTAAATTTTTTTTTTGGCATGACAAAGCAAACCAATTAAAATTTGCACTCCCATCTTTTTGCACGCCACGTTTTTAAAAAGACTTCAACCTTGTTTCCGGCTCTTCTTTACGTGTGTTTCACTTTTATTTTTGTAAATATCGTTGTATTATTTAGTAATATAATTTAATTTAATTATATAATTTAATTAGAAAAATAGGTAAATTGGTGTTTAGTTAGTGAATTAGTGATTAGTTTTCGTGAGGCCCCAGTTGGATAAAGTGAAATAAACGTTTTATTTGGCGGGGTAAAAGTGAGCCGGTTACCCGGGGATTTTGGTTTGAATCAAGTTAGAGGTAGAAGCAATATAATGATGGGTGAAGTTTTTCGACTTTTCCAATTAAAATTGCAGTGAATACAGTGATTTGATATCTAAATGTTATGCCAATGAAATGGATATTGAGCAGAAAAACATGCTTCAGAAGTAGCCTTGAGAGGTTGTGTGGGGGCAGACAAAAAGACTCTCATGTAGCTGTTATAATTTTAATTTTAACTTCCCCCATGATTCCAAGTTTTTATTACGTTTTAATGATGATTCCAAAATTTTAAATTTGCTTTTGGAAACTAATAAAATTTTTTTGTATTTAGTCTTTTCCTAATTAGTTTTATTCTTTGTTAAATTAAATTTTAAAAATTACTTTATTCCATTTTACATTGAAGAGCAGAGGAGAGAGGGGAGTAGTTACAGTGATTTCCCCAAAATTTTAAAATTTTTAGATCCCCCATACATCAGGCTATGATTTTTGTAAACGTTCATTGGTTAGCAATGTCTACGATTCTCCCCTGGGACACGAAACCCCCTTAGCTTGAGGAAGAAAAAAACACTTCGGTCACCTGTAGACTGGGGACCTCTTTCATCGGGTTTCAAGACCCGGGTCCAAGGGGGGGGGCCAAAAATTTCCTTTTTCTTCACCCTCAAATTTTTTGTTTATTTTTTAAATTATAGGCCTCTTTCTTTTTAAGTGCACTCCTTTTTTTTTAAATTTGTATTTCTTGTCTCTTCGAGAACTTCATTTGTGCGAGGTGCAAAACGTTCTCTGCAGTTTCCCGCGCAACTCGAACGCTCTGTTATGATCATCAAGATAGACAGTGACTGTGTGGGTGACAAGTGTCCAGTGCATATGGGGACTACAGAATTTTTGGACCAATTTCGAGGCTGTACTTTAATATGGGGGTTTTGGGTGACCTTTGGTTCGCTCCCCTTTTGAACATGGGTAAGTCAGAAATATTCTCTCTTTTGCCCAAATATATTTATTGTTGGTCCTCCTATTTTAATTAATTCACCTTCCCCAGTCAATTGTAAAAAAGTAATTTCCCAGAAAGTTTAAAAACTAAAGTATTAGACTAAAACGGTTGGAAAAACAAATATATTTGTTTTTAAATAAAATCGACAGATGGAACATCATATTTGAATGAATTGGGTTACAATATAATCAAACTAAAAAGACATTATCAGCAAAGCTAAAAACAAAGATAAAGAAAGGAAAGGAAAAGAAGAATGAGGATGTTTCCCCCACAATCTTTCCAGAATTGTCGTTACTCCAAAATAGTAATACTGGCAAACAAAATGGAAGGATTTTTCCTTCCTAAACCTGTATGATAATGAATTATAAAAAAGGAAAAATGGGATTAGACATTCCGGGATCAAAAATGAGTTTTTTAACGACTGTAAATGTATGTGTAACCCCCCTTTATATTTTTGTAGACATTAACTTTTTGGTTTTTTTTCTTCACTGTAGGCTTTCCTAACCTGAAGAAGCCCTGGCATGATCCCCAAAACCCTAGAAGAAATACCTCGTGGAAATCCCCCAAAATTTATGGGCGATTTTAACATGATTCCTGACAGAACACCAAAATAGGAAACAAATTTGAAAATATGTGGCCAGTCACAATATTGAAAGACTAGAGTAACCCCCAAATTAGGTAACCCCAACCTCAGAAAACATCCACTGATTGTTACACTAACGTAAATCTGAAGACATCAAGTAGAAGTCTCACCACAGGTCTGTCTGATCATAAAGCAAAAATCAGTCAGTCAACTTTACCCCACAAAAAAAACCCTAAATCTTTATCACGAAGAAATGTCACGGGAAAGCTTGAACGAAATGAAATTGATGTTGTCAAACGAGGTTTGGAATGACGTTACAACAAAACTGATGTTGATAAAGCAATAAAAAACTTTAACAGCATATAACGTGGCACTAAACACAGCTGTCTTTAAAAAAAAAGTAGAAAAAAAAGGGAAAAGAAATTTGGGGGCCCAATATTGAACCAAGAAACACAAGCCAAAAAAAATAATTTTTTGACGCATTGAAATAGACTGTTTAAAAAAACGAGGAAAGCAAAAAAGATAAAAATACCAGATAAAAGGAGTATGATTTGAAGCTGAAAGAAAATAGAAAAAAAGCCAAAAAAAAATTTTTCTTTAAAAAATGTGAAAACAAGAAAAGAAGGTATCTGGGAGGTGATAAATTACGAAAGATGAAAAAACTCCCACAGACCAAAAAAACCTTAACTGCTAATCAACAAAAAAACTGTTTGAGGATCCATTCTTGGTGCACAACAATTAAAATCTTCAATTCTTTCAGTAGCTGAGAAAACCCAAAGATGTGGTCAGATACAAATGCAAAGA
Source organism: Stictocephala bisonia (assembly GCA_035578905.1). Classification (NCBI taxonomy): domain Eukaryota; kingdom Metazoa; phylum Arthropoda; class Insecta; order Hemiptera; family Membracidae; genus Stictocephala; species Stictocephala bisonia. The sequence goes on along the minus strand of JAQJVL010006987.1, from coordinate 10,780 downwards.
AAAAACTTAAAACGAGCAAGCTCTGACAGCATCCACCCCCCCTTGTTTTTGTCCCAAACAACAGTCACTGGTAATGAATACCATTCCGGCCTTAAATCTAAGCGTTTGGGGGATTTGTGAAGTATCTTCTATCCTTTTGAAGCACTTAAAAAAAGAACTTTCACCTCCCCTTCAATACCCCTTTTAAACAAATGTTTCTCCCAGGGGAAACCTTTCCCAAAGCACTGAAATTAGCAAAGGTCTTTCCTAAACTTTTTTAAAAAAATCCAAACCTGCAAAAGAAACTACCGCCAAAAATTTTCTCCCTTACAATATCGAAAGTTTTTTAAAAAAAAAAGCTCCCCCTCGACTCCTGGACCACCTATCATTCAACAACATTCTTACAACCCAACAACATGGCTTCATCAAGGGTAGATCAACAAATTCTCAATAGTTAAAACCCCAAAAGAGCTTATATGGATGAAATGGAAAAAGGAACACTGTTAGTGCCTTTTCCTGGGATTTCACCAAAGCCCCCTTTGACCTTGGGCATGATCTTTTTTTGGGAAAATGAAGAAGAGGGAATTTAGAGGAACAGTGGAAAATGGATTTCAATACCCCTGTACGTGTATGGCGTGGGGGGGGGGTGAATACACTTTCGTGTATGGGCGGGTGGGTAAATGTTTACACTTACTCATTTACACCTGGTTAGAACCGCCCTCGCAAGAAGTGAATAACTGAGTACTTTTGCACGGATGTGTGCTTTTAGTTGTGTGAAAGTTAGAAAGAATTAAAAGAAAAGTTTAAAATTAAAAGTGATGGAATACCCAAGATAGAAAAAAAAAAAAAAAATTTCCCCTGTCGTGATGGGTGGGGGGGTCTTTTCCTTTTTTAAAATTGGGGGGAATGGTGGGGCAATACCACTGTGGTAGGGGGGGCGTGAATTTAAAACAATGTTTTGCAGATTTGGCTTAATACGGGCTTTGTTATGTGGGCTATTGAGTCGATTTCCCCCTTTAAAAAATTGGACCCCAAGGTATGTTTTTAAAAAACCCATTTATTTAAGCTATTAACCTTACTCTTTGCCTTTTTAAAACCACCGGTGACCCTTGGTTTGGTGTTCGTCGGTATCATCTCCACCCTAGGAACCGCCCACCCGCTTTACAAGAAAAAGTTGTTGTTTTAAACGAAAACCGGCCATACAAGAACAATTTCTATTAAACACACACAACACACGAAAGAAACTTTGACAGATCACAAGGGAAAATCCAAAAATAATTGAACTGACACATAAGAAAAACACTACATCAAAAAACGATCACTTCCAAAAAATAGAGGCGTTCCCCAAAGGGCCAGTCCAAAGGCCAGTATTATTCATCCTTTAACAAAAGACCTCCCTGAATTCTTCAAGGCCAGTATGTTTGATGTATTTTTGTGATCATCTTGATAATGGCAAAAAAACAAAAGTCAGAAATCGAAATAGCTTCTTTTTTTTGCCCTCAATATGACCAAACAATACTGTCAACGAACAGCTAGTTCAAATGAACAAAAAACCCCGTTGAATTTCGGGAAAAAGCAAATATAAGACTCTCCCCAAAAAATTGAACTACAAAAAAGAAGCTAACTACCCGGCGATTCATTGACATGGGTCCACAACTAACTGGGCTACACTGTGATAACTGTGTAACAAGCTTAGTAGTGGCCTTTTATGTTCTAAAAAGGATAAAAAGATGATGATCTCACAACAAAAAAAATTTTCCTATTTCTCATTTTTTGAGTCTCACTTGAGATTTGGGCTAGTGATCCACTTATAACAACCACCCGCCCTCCCTACACATACAGTGGTATTAACCCACCTTTCCCCCCCCATAACATACAGTGGTATTGACCCCCCGCCCTCCCATACGTACAGGGATTTGGCCCACCCGCCCTCCCCCAAAACGTACAGTTGTATTAAAAAAGTTGAAAAACGGAAACTGTATTGTAGTAAGCTTACACAGTTTGGGATCGTTGTCGAAGGCGAAAGTAGATCACAACTCACTTAGCCGCAAAAAAAAGTATCCTAAAATAAATTAGCTCCTGACTAAAATAAAGTATCTGAACCAAAGAAATATAACCTAACTCAACTGACGTAAATAACATAACGAAATTTAAAAAAAACCCCGGTAAAATTACCTAAATGAACCCCTAATAAATCCCGACGCAAAATAACCTAATTTTCCTGGTGTAACCATTTCTGGCGTAAAAGTGCCTACAGTTAAAAACGTAACTAACTAAATTATGGCATATGGATGGGTAAATTTAAATTTTTTTTTTTAATGCCCCCCTCTCCTACAGTAAGTGTTAACTTACCCCCCCCCGCTTGCCCCTAACGTTAAGTGTTTAATTACTGGCCCCCCCCGCTCCCCTACCCCCCCTACAAGTGTTAAAATTACTGGCCCACCCGCTCGCCCCTACCTACAGTGTTAACTTACCGACCCCCCCCCCGCCTTTCAGTACAGATAACATACTGACCCACCCGCTCGCCCCTACACGTCAGTGGTAAATTACCCACCCACCCGCCCGCTCTATAGTACATTTTTAAATTATGACCCCCCCACCCACCCTACACGTACAGTGTTAAATTATGGGGAAATCCTCGAACAGAAACCTTCAAGAGTACTGTCCTTCAAAAAAAACAATAAGAATACTGGTGTTAGATCCCATAAGCCGTACAGCTTTTAAAGATCTTAAATATCCTGACAGTAGTATCCTTGTATGTGTGGAGGTAAACTGCTGCTCAATCATGAAGAAACATTCCAAGACTGGGACATACCCACTTATACAAACACCCGACACAACATGGACTTTGCCCCCCAAAAACATATCTTACAATGTTTTGAGAAAAAAAAAAGTAATAGGCCCAAAACTTTTTAACATTTTTCCTTTCGACCCTCAAAAACTCAGTGGGAACAATGTTTTAAGAAGAAACTCCAAGAATGGTTTCTCTAAAGGACTTTTTACTAAATTGAAGAATTAATTAAATGGAGACCCATCAAGACTAAAATGTCATGTATTTGTAACCCTTTCATCTTCCTTTTTTATATTGTAAAACTTACTTATTTACTGACGCCAATTTGTTACTCTTGTACATGAATAAAAAAATTGTTATTGTCTACTCTATCAGTAAGTGAAATGTTGAGATCATTTGTACAAATTTATTTTGCGTTGGTACATAAGACCATAAGTAAGGTCTGCTGATGAGCAAATAAGTACTGTTCTCCCTGCCTTTTTGGAATCTAGAAATCGGATGAAATTTTACTTTTTTTTTCTTGATTGTATTCAGTTGCTATCCCGGTGATTGTGTAGTAAGTCTTTAGCGAGTGGCACTGATCCATACCAGTTATCAGTAGTAAGATGTTGTCCAGTACATGATATTGGTTCTATTAGTCTCTTTACAATATCTACCGCACTATTTATAACTTTGAAGGGACCATCGGGTTGTTTACCTGCACACACTTCTAAATTTGACGTGTAGAAGGTTCTTGATCCCTTGGGAAAAAAATTTTTTAACCTAGATACAGGCTTGTTGGGTATATTGTTGAAAAAAAGCAACACCCACGAAATGCTTCAAGATTTTGTCAATAGTAACAAACTCATTGGAGGAAACGTTTGAATTTTGACAAAGTTTTTAAAAACCTGTTCTTTTAATTGGTCGGGTTTTGCGTGTTGGTTCAATCCCCGCTTCATAGCTAAAGGTTCTTGTCGATCCCAAACAGAGTCAATCTTTTTTTAGAAGGATCAGTGATAACCACCGGTGTTCATTTGTCATTGGGGTATTAATTTAAAGACACTTTCTAAGGATGTCGGCCTTAATTTGTTAAAATGCTAATTCGTCATCTACATCATACCTCATTTTAAAATTTCCATTCGCCCATATCTTGACGATCGGCGTCTTAAGAATAAATAAAAAAATAAATAAATAAATAAATAAAAAAAATAAATAAGAACAAGCTTATCAGTTGCATGTCTCTGTCTCCTTGTTCTAAGGTTATCGAACCTAATTGCTCATAGCAGAAACTGAAAACCTTTCATGGAGATTGTGGCTCGGAAATATTCAACACGCAGACCATACCCTAAATCCAAAAGGTTTGTATGGGAATACTTCGGACATCTGCAAGGTTTAAAAAGGCCCAAAACAGCTCAATTTCTGCAGAATCTGTAGGTTGCATCTCTGACCGTGATGCTTGATCAGTTTTTTATTATCCATATGTTTGTGAAAATTTGCGATATTTTTTTTTAAGTTCATCGTTTGGAAAAGCTGTATTGCTTCAAGAGGTGTTTAAATTTCACAGCCTCATTTTTGAGCAAAGGGAAATTTGCACACCAATTCTCTCGCATATTTATGTTGTGCTATCATTTCGTCACAAATATTTTGCAGTGTCCCAATGAACGTTCCATTTAGGGTTTGTCTTTTCCCGTAAATAATTATAAATAATTCTTACTGTCTTTTTTGCTCTAGCCAAAAACCCAAAATTTTTTTTACAATTTCACCGTGGAAATTCCGCTTCCTCAGTATTAAGTCTCAGATTTCTCCGAATTCGGTTTATGGTCACTGTATAGTTCATTTTCTTCAGATGAGTCTGAACCGTCTAATTTTGGTCAGGTGATTTATCACTTGCTTCCAAAAAAAAACAAATTCTTTCTCAAAAATTCTCTAGTGATATTGTTGACGTTTTCCCCTCGGTCTTCTTTTTCTGGCATTCGGAAGCCCCAAAAAAAATCTTGCCTTCTCGTTAGAATCCCTAAATTAAAAAACACCTGTAATACTATATACACAGCTTATTTTCACAAAAAAATTTTATTTACAAAAAAATTTACTAGAAATTGGTAGCAAAAAAGTTTTCGTGGGAAAGTAAATCACCACAACAAAAATAACAAAATAGGTATGTGTCAAAAAAAAAACATGATTGAACTGAATGGGTTTTGGTCGTAGAGCAGACTGGACATCTTAGTATGGGGGGGGGGGGGGAAAGAAGGAGTTGGTGAGAGATGTCCTGACCGCAAGGTCAATATTTACTGGTCAATGTGACAGCCCTAAACTAATGCTGCGTTCCCCTTTTTACCCCGCTTGACCACTCTAGGGTTAAAATGTGTTTGAACAAACTTCCTGTTTGTCCTATGTAGTATTTTTTTTTTTTTTTTATTTTTTGGAAATTGAAACAATGGGATTTAAAGTTAAGCTGTAGTGATTTTTCCAAAATACTACAAAGGGGAAATACACTTGACAACCGAATTGTTTTATATGCTTAATTTTATTTGTGTGTAATGACTATTTTATGTTAATATTTTGAAGGGTATATAGTAGATGCTGATTTGTTGTGTGTTGACAAATCACATCGCAATTAACGCGTAAGTTTTAAAGCAAGAAGGGACAATTAAAATTATTAATAGTTAAATTCCAGTAGTAGGAAAGAACTGCAATTAAAAATTTTTGGTTATTATTGTTTTATAATGGCGGGGGGAACCTTTGCGAGGGGTTCCTTTTTAAAAAAATATGAGTTATTTTGTTCGAAAAAATGTGAGTTAACTGTTCAAAGTTAATGGGAGGTGTAATTTTTTTTTAAGGCTTTGATGTGAAAAATAAATGGAATGACTGACCCCTGAATTGAAGGGGATCACATTTTGTAAAAACCCAACACACAAAATAAAAATAAATTTTTGAATTACAGTTTATATTGATTTTTCTTGTCAGTATGTTGACATATGTAACCATGGTGGCCCACCCGGGGCCCCAGGGGCCGGGGACCAACCCCAACTCTGCACCCCTTTTCCCTTACGCAACTCCATGCACCGCCGCAAAAAAAATGTGTTAAACTGTTTTCGTTTTTTTTTTTTTCTGTTTATATTTGCCAAAATTTTTAGGAAAAAAAAGGGGGAAACAATGAAAAAGCTGGCAGAAAATATTAGAGAAAGAAAATATAATAATTTTTTTCAAGCTCCATTTTTTTAAGCCACCATTAAATTTTTATTGTAAAACTTTGGTTTTTGGGCCCTGATGGATGTCAATTGGCCCTTTTTTTTTATAAATTTTCAGGAGAAAAAAAGTTTTTATTTTTTTTTTTAATCTGTTACCCTTTGAGGGGGGGAATTTACTTGCCAATCAGGCACCCAAAACCAGAGTTATTTGGGATTAGGCAGAGCTATTACAAAAATAAATGCACCTAAAGTATCCCTGAAAGGGAATAAACATTTTTTTTTTCTCAGAATTTGGGTTCCACGTAATTTTTGATGTTAGTCTGATCTAATAATAATAATTAAATTTTTATCTTCAAAGTCATTTAATATTGAAATATAAATAAGTATACTGTTGAATTAATAATAAAGAATTTTTTATTTTCACAATACGTTGTTTAATGCAGTTGTAAAATATTAACATTTGACTTTTTCTTAGATAAAAAATAAATTAACTTTCAATACAAAAAAAAAAAAAAAAAAAAAAAAAAACTAAAATTATCTCAAAAATTAAAAAAACATTTATAATTTAATTCAAAACTTTAAAACTACATATTGCAAACATAACAAGAAAAATTTTAGAGCCTCTAAGGTAATGCCCGTTTATATTTTAATCCTTTCCTGGTATACGGTATTTCTCGCAAGTTATATTTACGTAAAACGGTTTTTTACGGTATTTTTCGCATTTGAATATTTGAGATAAAAATTTAAAATTTTAAATGATTTTAAAAATATCTAACGTGTACGTAAATGGTTATTGAGGTAAATTTTTAAAACCAGAAAGGATAACAACGTTTTTGTATCGTGACCTTCGGCACCGTCGCCATGGCAACCGGCGGCCATTGTGTGTGCTACGCCGCGCGTATTACGGGATTTCTCGGACCACCCAGATGAGGTTTTTTTTGGGTTTTTTCACAAAAAAAAAAAAAAAAAAACTTCTAGGGATATTGTAATTCTTGTATGTCTCTTTATTAGTAAAATTGTAAAAATTATTATGTTACAATATATTTTAGCTTAAAACTAATTTAATTTTTTTTTTTGTTTTGGTAAATAAACAGAATAATTGTTCAAACTGGGAATTTTACCAAATTGCTGTATATTAAATATTGATTTAAAATGCCAGTTTGGATTGTGTTTTCTTAACAGTTGTTGGCCTTATAACAAAATTCCAAAAAACTTTAAAATTTTTTAAAAAATTTTTTTTTTTTTTTATGACACGTTTTTTAAAAAAATAGCAAATTTTTATGTAGGTGCAAAGGGGGGGTTAAGGCACAAAAAAAAAAAAGGGAAAAAAAAATGTAAAATTTCGTCTTAATCCAAAATTGTAATATATGTGTAAAATGTTCTATAAATATTTTAAGTTTAATTTAACCCGTTTTTTAATAGTATTTAATGCAATGAAAAAATTTTTTTTCTAAGCAAGTGACAATTATAAGGACAAACATATTTAAATTATTTTTCAGTACCAAAGTCATAAATACATAACTTAAATCAGAGGGAACTTGTATATTTAATGTGTTTTTTTAGTATGTATTTAATATATAAAAAAATTTGAGAGCATCAAAAATAATTTGTAGTCTTTACCCTAATTTACTGCTATTTTGGTCAATTTTTTTTTTATCAGAGATAAATTCAACTTAAAAAAGTAAAGATATAAATGAGAATAAAAAAAGTAGGTTAATATGTAACGTAAGTTTTCTATAAAAAAAGTCACTGCAATTTTCATTTTTAAATCATTATTATTTTATTGGCCTTTTAGTGTAAAAATTTTTGTTACCGGTAAGTATTTTGAATATTGTGTTTAAAACCCACGCACACAAATTCCTGGAATGTTGTCCAATGACTGTCTTAAACAATAGAACACTTTGTTCCCAATTTTTCAAATACATTTTCAATTGTTGCTTTTGATTTTTTGTCTAAGGTTTAAAAAAAAGGTTTTTTGGGTTTTAAATTTTTGGGTTTGGCTTAATATTTGGTGTAGGTCTGGCCCCCCCTCACGGACTTCCCCCATTACAGTTATTTTCTATACCTACAGGCGTCATATAAAATGATTTAGTTCCATGAGAAAACAAATCCCACGAAAAACGTATGGTGGCTTTTAAACAAATCTATAGTAATAATAAAAACTACCTGGGAACCCAAAAAATAAAGAAGTTTTAAACAAAAAAAAATTTTTATAACAAAAAATTTACCTTACTTAGATGGAAAACAGTGTAATGAACCTCATTTGTTAGGAAATTTTTTACAACTCATTTTACAAAAAATGTCAACTGGTTGGGTGAGATACCCATGATATAGTAAAAAAAGACTAGAAAGTATTTTTCAAAACCTTTACTCCATCTGTTAAAATCATCTATATTGGTGGATTTTCCCCGATAAATTGAAAAATTTTAGTTTTACCCCCGTTATAAGACTGGTAATTCAGATGATGTTGTTAATTAAGACCACTTGCCTTGTTTTCCCCATTCTCTAAAATTTTGAGGGGGTGTGTTCACAGTTTACTGACTTTCTTGAAAAAAAACAAACTGTTTGAAAATTGTTTTTCAGAGTAGGTCAATCTGTAAATTTGGGGTAACCCAAATTTTTAGAATCAATTCTTGATTCCCATGGCAAAAGGAAAGGGTTGTTTTGTAGTCATGGACCTTGTAAAGGGTTTTTGACAGTGTATCTCATCCAAAAATATTACATAAACTGTCAGAAGTAGGGGTGGGAAAGTTCTTTACATTTGGTTTTAGTCAATCTCATGGAAGGAAACAGTAAGTAAAAAATAAATTTTACAAAAACAAATAAAAAAAAAAAAAAAAATTTCCCCGCTCATCTTCCATAAAAACTAAAGTTGGTGTTCCTCAAGGGTTTAATTTGGGCCCTTCTTTTTTTTTATATTAAACGATGAAATTATACAAATTTCATTTATAAAACTTTTGACAGTAAATTTTTAATTTTGGGGAAACCCTGTACATGTTAATGTGCTGTTATTGGATTTTTGGGTCGTTTGAACAAGGAAAATGTCTATTTTTTGCAATTTTAAAATGCTAATAAAAAAATTTTTTTGCACTTTCGCAAAAAATTTATCTTTTGGTTTGTGTCTTTATGCCTAAACTAAGAAAAACATGGACTTATTTTAAAACTGCAGAAAAAAAGCAATTTTAAATTATTCTAAAACTAAAGTGGAATGATTCTGTCAAGAGCATTTTGCAAAACTGGGCCCGACGTTTTCAGTTTATTTATTTATGTCATCATCACATAACGGCTTATGAGTACTTCTGTCATGAAGGGGGAATTTTCAATGCTTAGTAACGAAAACTAAAACCAGTTGAAAACAAAAAGTAAACTTAAAAAATTATGCACAAAACAAGTGAACAGATCTATGAATATAAAAATTATAATAACATTAAATTATTTAGATATTTTACTAAAGTGACAATGTTATGAACTCGTTACACTGTAAAAACAATAAGCAATTATAATGAAACAAATTTTGCCCTATACTTTTTAAAAAAAGGTTTAATTTTTTATAAAAGAGGTAATTTATTGTACAAATGAAAGCCCATGTAAAAAGTACTTTTTTCGTGTGATGTAGTGTTATAAATAAGATATTGTAATATTATGCTGCTAGGTCTAAAACTATAGCGGCTGCTAGTCTTGTTTTCCTTTTACATCTCTAAATGTTTCTTTACAAATAACAAATTATGAAATATTATACATAGAGGGAACTGGTAAAATTTGATGATTCTAAATAATTTTCTACAAGGGGGTCCTTAGAGTAACCCTTGAAATTACCCCTTATAATTCTATTTTGAATAAAGTTTTTTTTACTATTTACAGCATTGCTCCAAAATTCAATGCCATAAGCAATGTTTAAATGTGAGTAAGCAAAATAAAAAAAATTTTTGTGTTTTTTCCTCTAAAATTTTTGATAAAGTTAAAATAATATAAAAAGATATTTTTGAGTTTATATTCAAGCTGTTTGATATGGTCATACCATCTAAAATATTGGTCAATTTTTACACTTAACAGATTGCAAGACTGAACTTGTGGGATTATGATTGAGTGAATTAAAGCTTATTTTTGGATAGTTATTGTTATTTGAATGAAAACTGATGGAAGAAGTGTTTGTTTGGTTTAGGTTTAAATTATTAGCCTTGAACCATTTACACAATATTCCATAGTCGCCAAGTAATTGATTTTGTAGCACTTGTGGATAATTATTTTTAAGAACTGTAGTAATATCATCTACATAAATGATCAATTTTGTAACATTAGGTCATTTACATAAATGAGAAATAGTACAGGGCCAAGTATAGATCCCTGTGGCACACCTTCAGTTATAGGTTTAGATTTTGAATAAATGTTTGAATTATTTAATAAATCTTTTTGTTTTCTGTTGCTTAAATATGAACCAATAAATTTTATACATTTCCACAGAGTCCATAATACTCTAATTTGTATAGTAAAAGCTTATAATTAACACAGTCGAACGCCTTCGACAGATCACAGAAGAGGCCAACAGAATACTGGGATCTGTCATAGCATCCACCATCTTATTATTGACAGAAAATATAGCATCCGTTGTGTTTGGCCCCTTTTTAAATCCAAACTGATTTTTATTAGGAGTGTTATTTTCTGATAAATATGAAACAAGTCTATTAAAAATAGTTTTCTCAAAGACTTTTGATATCACTGGCGACAAAGATATTGGTCGAAAATTTCCAATACATTTCCTATTACCTTATTTCCTTATGAATTGGACGTACTAAATTATATTTAAGAAAAATTGGGAAAAATCCTTTAATTAGGATTTGATAAA